>CAUYQG010043742.1:0-25925 GCA_963574415.1 Tarsius wallacei | reverse complement strand
GCTAATGGGGAATGTTTAAAAGCATTACTCCAAGCAGCCAGGCACCATTGATTTGTTAAACTCTGGAGTGTCCACGTGGCTTTTTGAGCTATAGCCACCGTGTTTCTTGACTTTGGCCCCCTCTACTACCTTGGGATGGGGGGTTGAATTACCTCTCTCTTTCTCTCCCTAATTTACTTTTTAAAAAACTATATATTTTCTAATCTAACTTCTATGCAATTCTTTGCATCTTTTTCGCGGCATTGGATTGCACACCCTACCCGGCAGGCCTGACCTAACATTTTTGGCGGTCTTTTTTTTTTTTTTTTTTTTGAGTTGGAGTCTCACTCTGTCGCCCAGAGTGGAGTGCAGTGGCCGCTCCCGGCCACCGCAGCCTCGACCTGCTGGGCTCCGGCGATCCTTCCGCCTCAGCCTTCCAAGTAGCTGGAATTACAGGCACGCGCTACCATGCCCGGCTAATTTTTTTTTTGATTTATTGTAGAGATGAGGTCTTGCTTGCCCAGGCAGGTCTCGAACCCGCGGGCTCAGGCAATCCACTCACCTCAGCCTCCCAAAGGTGCGGGATTACAGGCTGAGCCACCGAGCCCGGCTATAAAGTGAATATCTTATGTGAATTTTTATTTTTAATATTGCTCAGGCACTGACCTTAAATGTCACAAAATGATGGCAAACTATAGCAATTTAGAAATAGTCCCTTTGCATCTGTTCAACAGAAAAGCAAGCTTTTTAAAGATATATTTTACATACTGAAAGACCTGAAATAACCCTGACTTGAGTAGAGAGCGGAGGCATGAAGAAAGCAGAAAACCCATGAAGAGTTAGACATATTTTAGCTGTTTTAATGTGTTTTATTGAACCACTGTCAATAATAGGGTAGTTGGTTGCTGTTTACACATAAAGTGTCTTTTCTAAAAGTAAAAATTAAAGCAGGGGTGGCAGGGAACTATTTCAAAACACTGTAGTAAAATATATTTGCTGAAATTTAGAGGGTTTTTTTTTTTTGCACCTACCAAAATACCTTAGAAGGGACCAGGTAAAAATCAATTTCCCAATGTCTGCTGTGTGCCCACCACTGCTGATTCTGTGCCATTACAACATGCATTGCTGGGAAGGGAAAGACTGCTCAGAGTTGCTTACTTGGTCACTGAACCCTGGAGCTGAAGCTTCAGATAGCATGTTTATGACAAAAAAATTAGTATAATGTTTTAGAACATGCCTTCAGCAAAGATACTAGATAAAGTATCTTTAGATAAAGAAACTAGATTCATATAGAGACAATAAAGTGAGAACAATAATCCACATGAATGAATTTATTAAAATGTATGAAGATATAAATAATGAATACATGCCCTTCCTAATGCTTGTTGAACATTTTTGTTACTTTCTATCATATGTTTTAGTTTCTAAGTTCAAAATTTACCTAAAGAAGCTATCACATTGGACTGAGAGTCTATAATACTGAGTGATCTTTTACAGAAACAAAGAACTGAGTATCACATGTTCTCACTCATAAATGGACCTTGAACAACAATTGTAAAACTATAAGAAAAGGACAGACAGTAGCAGGAAACTGCAGGGGCATGGGGGGGGGGGGAGGTGGGATTGGCAGTCGTGGGAAACTGCCTGGGGAAGGGGGGCACACCTCATCAACAAGGGCACCTGCACAATGAATATTTGTATACCTAACCTTGAATTGTACCCCACAATTTTAAAATAAATTAAAAAAGAAGCTATCAAATTAAAAAAGAAAACAGGCTTTAAGAATTAATAACTAGCTATTTATAAATATATTTATTTTTATTTGAGTTGGGGTTTCACTCTTTTGCCTAGGCTGGATTGTGGTGGCATGATCATGGCTCATCATAGCCTCAAGATCCTAGGCTCAAGCAATCATTCCACTTCGCCTCTCAAATAGCTGGGACTACATGTGCAAGACACCACACCCAGCTAATTGTTATTTTTTGTAGAGACAAGGTCTCACTATGCTTTCCAGGTTGGTCTTGAATTCCTTGGCTCAAGTGATTCTCCTGCCTCAGCCTTCCAAAGCGCTGAGACTACAGGTGTGAGCAGCTGTGCCTTGCCAACTAGATATTTAGTTAAACGTGTATTTGCTTTATATATCTTTATTTATTATAAAGACAATTATCTTCATAAGAGTTTTCATTATAGTACTGCTTGAAAAATAAGAAAGGTATATTAGCATTGCACATTATTTTTAAAATTTTATTTTAATAAGTAAAATTAAAAATAACACCATTGCCTTTCTGAAAAATAAATTTTTCTGGGATAAAATATATAGCTCATCCCAATCTTTTTTACTCATACCCATATTTTCTAAGGGCTAGAATACGCTAAATTTGTTTAAAAATTTTCCTGGTTGTGTATGATAATAAACCTTATTTTCATCAACTACTAACTAAAACATTTTCCAGCTTAAAAGAGAAAATAATACGCAGTACTCATTACGAATAAGGACACTGAGGTTCAGAGAAAGTAAATAACTCCTAACTTAGCAACAGGGGCCTTGGAATGCAAAGTATATACCTGCTCAATACATTATGGCTCCTCTCAGGTGAAAAGGAAGACTGCAGGCTAATTATTCTGCAGGAGACTAAGCTTGGAGAGGTTATGAAACAGAAGCCCAGTACTTTCCTCCTCACTTCTCTAGCAGCAGTTTTCATCTCTTGGTAAATTAAGCATCAGGGATTAGATAAGTTATTGATTGACATACTCTGACAACAGTATTTTGAATACCATGGTGCTGCTTGGCTTTTGTGACCTCTTCCAAGCTGATCGCTGGACTTGACACAACCTTAGCTAACCGTGATATGTTCAACCTAAATTTATGTTGAGAGTAAAAAATTTAAAAATTACAATTAGTTCACAAGATTTCCTTTTGTGAATCTATGGAAAGCATGTGGTTAATATTTTTAGAAGAGACTCTAGTAATGACAGTGTCATAAAGTATTACAATTTAAAGAATGCTTTGAAATACAGAATGTCATAATTATCACTTACTTCATTTGAATTGAAAATATTGCACCAAGTGAAAAGAAATACCTGATTCTAAGAACAATTCTCTAAAAGCAAAGGGTACTAATATGATTACCTTTGGTTAGCTAACTTTGTATTACTGATTTTGATCAAGATGATCCAGAATAGGATGGTACCATGGGTTTAGCAGAAACACTATACCTAGTAAATGATACAAATTGGCACAAACATAAAGTAATATGATTATAAAAGCACACAGTATCCAATTATGTATTATAGTTACAAGACAGAACTACAAAACCAGAGTTAATGGACACATCAAAAAGCCATTCTGTAAGCTGTGCCTCACACCGGAATTTTTGCTACAATAGCACTAAAAAATCTACTGATGTATTTCACTGAAATATCTAGTAGATTAGAATAATACCAAGGAGACAAATTCATTAATAGGATACTGAAATGAGAATAGGAAATGACTTAGTCACACTTGCCCAGTTCAGAACACATATTAATTTATAAACTTTTCTTCATTATATTGACAAAAATTAATATTATATAGATAACAAAAGAAGGGAAAGTTAAAAAAAAGAAAAGAAAACATGATGAAATCCATTTAGATAAGCCTGCCTATGAAGTAGTCTTATAAAAAAAGAACTTCCATGAAAAAAACATGTTATTTAGAAATAAATACTTTAGAAATATGAGTGATAATTATTAATATAAAGTATTTATTGCCATTCAAGTTAGAAAAAAATAAATGCACAATACATACATTATTCACATACGGGGGGGCCAAAAAACTGGAATTTATTGATAAAAACTTGTGTAATTATTCTTACATGTTTAAACTTCAGTCACCTTCAAAGTATTCTCTGTTTTATGCAATACAAACTGCTCAAAACAGTTCTTCAACTTGTCCATTTTGATGCCCTTCAGTGTACTTTTCCCTTTAAGGGCTTTTTCAACTAGAGAAACAACAAAAAAAGTCATCTGGAGTGAGATCGAGTGAAAATAAAATTTCACTGCTGCATGTTGTTCATGTAAATCACCCACCATGAAATGGGCAAATGTGTTAAAAGACAAAAAAAAAAAAAATCGCTGACGCTGAATGCAGTCTCTCACAATTCTAGTTGGTACACTGATACTGATGGGTTCCTATGACACTTACCTAGTGGGGGAAGCCTATACTACCAGGGTCCCACCCTCCAAAAAGTAATTATGGTTTTTTGGGATTCCCTTCACATATAGAACTTTTATTACTCAAATACTAATTATAAATATTTAAACATTTTAGTATACAAATGCAAATTCTTCCCTTGCCTGGTATATTTACAAGTGGTTTAGAATTAAGCCAATAATGTTATCTGTGTTGATAATGCTTTTTAACCTCTTTAATCTTTATTTTTAATAATTTATCTTTGAAAACATCTTTTTTAAATTTTGTTTTTAGAGACAGGGTCATGCTCTGTTGCCCAGGCTGGAGTGCAGTGGCCTGATCATGACTCATTATAACTTTAAGCTCCTGGGCTCAAGGGATCCTTCCACCTCAGCCTCTCAAGTTGCTAGGACTACAGGTGCGTGTCATCATACCTAACTAATTTTTTGAAGAAAGTGTTGTAGAGACTGGTTCTTGCTATGCTGCCCAGGCTGGTCTCAAACTCCTGGCCTCAAGAGATTCCCTTGTCTTAACCTCTCAAAGGGTTTACAGTCATAAGCTATGGCATCCAGCCTGAAAACATATTTTAAAATAAATTTGTTGTGTCCCCTTTGGCATATTAGAAAAGGGTATAACTCCTGTGAAAAACAGTGTGGTAAGCTATGGTGAACAGTTTCCTCAAAAAATTAAAAGTTGAATGACCCTATCATCCACTTCTGAGTATACATTCACAAAAACTGAAATCTGGATCTTGAAGAGATATCCAAATTCTATGTTCACTGCATCATTACTCAGAGTAGCCAAGATTTGAAGACAACCCAAATGTCCAACTGTGGATGAATGGATAAAGAAAATGTGGTACCACATAATGAAATACCATCCAGCCTAACAGAAAAAGGAAATCTTGCCATCGACGACAACACTGATGAGCTTGCTAAGTGGCCTAAGCCAGTCACAGCACAAGCACTGCAGGACTGTACTAACACCAGGGATCTGGAAAGGTCATTCAGAGAAACAGAGCAGATGGGTGGCTGCCAGGGACAGGGGCGGGAGGAAATGCAGAGTTGAACTGCCAGTGTGAAGCTTCAGTTATGCAAGATGAGTAACTTTCAGAGGTCTGCTGTACAACTTATAGTGCTTATAGTGAACAACACTGCACTGTGCACTTTAACATTTGTTAAGAGGGTAGATCGCATGTTTGCGTGTTCTTACCACAGTAAAAAAAATAAAAATAAAATCAAAGAACAACAATAAAAAGCAAAGTAAATTTTTATGTTGAAACCGTCATAAAATTACAGAAAAGTCGAAATCTATACAAATTACTTTTTTCTGAACTACTTGAGAGCAAACTGCCAATCCAGTGCCCCAAATACTTTTGTATGTATTTCTTACACACAAACATTATTTTACATGACCAAAGCAGAGCCATCCTAATCAGGAAATGAACAGTGACACATTGCTACCATCTAATCTTCACTGATGTTTTGTCAGTTGTCCCAGTAATGATCTTTATAACAACAACAAAAAAAAAAAACCCAGTTCAGAATTACATTTTTTTAAGTCTCTTTAGTCTTCCAAAATCTGGAATTGTTCTTTAGTCTTTTCTTGACTTTCATGATCTAATGTCTCTTACCAATAGTGCTTCAAGTACCTCTGGTTTGAATTTATATGGATATAATTCAAAGTGAATCCTTTTTTCCTAGAATATGTCTAGTTAGGGTATAATATATTGATATCTTCTATGAATATATGTGTGCCATGTATGAGTTTTTAGATATTCACAGAGAAGGAATACTATAAAGTTTCTTAGTATTTGGTATGTAAGAAAGGCAATAATGCCTAAGGAACAAAACCATAAACATAATAGATACACTATTTACTAGTCATCTGGTACAAATAATTTGGCAGTTTCAAAATATCATTCATGCTTGTACTTTAAAATGTTCCTTTAAATTATATCTAAATAATTTTTAATAAGGAAAATTCAAAAACCTCAGAGATGATAATGAAATATAATCCTATTAACAACTGAAAAGAAAATTTATTAATAAAATATTTTTGTGGTGCCACAGGTGCTCAGCTTGGACCCTAGGGATTCCTGGGATTCAGAAGCCGAGTGCCATTTTTTTTTTCTTCTTTTCTTTTTAATCAACAAAACCCTTCCCTGGGAAGAAGATGCTGGGAGAGACTGACTAAGTAGGGGCTCGTGAGCAAGTAGCCAGGGCCCTCCTGGTGAAGCAGCTGGTGCTTGGTCCCTAGCACTTCCCGGGTTGCAGAAGAGGAGCACCATTTTTAAAAAAATGGACAAAAGTTTTCCTGTGAAAAAGTGTCAGGGAGAGACTACCAGCTCCAGACTCTACGTCACCACTGCAGCAGGAGAGACTGCTGGTTCCAGGCTTTACCTCACCACTGCAGTACCTGGCCCAACACTGGCAGCAAGGTCTGCTGAGGGAGCCCAAAGGCAGAGTCCCACCAGAGAAGATGAAAGAGGTACCTGCCACCATCTTGAAAACAGGACAGGAAAGTGCTCTGACTTGCTCACCATGGAGCAACAGACTCGCTCTTGGTGACCAGTGGATCAACTGCTCAGGGGTTGATTGTGACCCAGAGGGAATATTCTGAAAATACAAACTCAGGAGAGACGGGACATGTGCTAAGTCTCAGGCACCCCACTTCCTACCCTGAGTCAGCTACAGGACAAACGGTGTGGCCAGAAAAGGACGAGGAAGAACCCCAAAGAGATCAGTGGTGAGTCTGGGGTTGACCCAACCCCACTCCTCCCCAGCAATCCTCTGAACATCAGAAACACATGGCTGGGGCACGAATGAGAGGAATGAGCCCAGGTGGTACCTGGACGTCAGCTGCAATAGGAGGACTCCACTCCGGGACAGGCCTGGCTGGAATATCCCTGCCAGTATCTGGGGAAGAGACAATCCCACACCTCACCACCAGAGGGGATCCTCCTGACCACAGGAGAGAGGGAGGAGAAGACTGTAGCCCCAGCACCCACACTGCCTCCTCTGACTTCCCTGGTCCAGATACTGGGGGGAAAGTAAATGAGGTCAAAGCTCTGCAGGAGACAGCAGAGAAGCAGAGAGAAACAATTACAGAACCTGTCACAAGAGGGCAGGGTTCTTTTTTTTTAATTAAAAAAAATTTTTTTCTACTTTTTTTTCTCTGTTTGTTAGCTTTTCTAATTTTTTAATATTTTTCTTTTGTGCATGAATGTGTATGTGAAGGTTCAATCTACATCCTTCTCTTTTTTTTCTTTCTGCTTTTGATTTTTGTTTTCTATTTATGTGTGTATGTGAATGACAGAGTGTTCATCATTCAGTTTTGTTTGCTGGTTTGTTTTTCTTCTTTTGTTCTTCTCCTTTTTGGTTTAATGTGTGTATAAATATATGTGTTAGGGGCCAATCTGAATTCCTATTTTTTTCTTTCTTTCTCTTTTTCTTCTCCATTTATTTTGTGCTGGGTGTGTGTGTGTGTGTGTGTGTGTGTGTGTGTGTGTATGTGTGTGTGTTTTGTTTTCCTGTTTTTTTTTGTTGTTGTTCTTTTTTGTTTTGCTTTGCTTTGATGTGTGTGTGTATGTGTGTGAGTGTGTGTGTGTGTGTTTTCAATTGGCTTTTCCTTTGGTTTCTGCTTTCATTGTTCTGTGTTTTTTTTTAAATTTTTCTTTAAATTTTTATCCATCTTATTTCATTCTACTTTTCTTTGTTTTCCTCATTACTGTTACTGTATCTTGGACTCGGGGAGTACACACATGTACCGATTGCATCATCATATAGAGTGCTAGTGGGGAGTAGACCTCAGGGAACCCATACCACAGTCAGTGAACACTGTGATTTGCAAGTAGTTTCTGAATCCTAGCTCCCTATCCTCCACCCTATTTGACTCTCAAAATTACAAGAGACAGCAAAGCTTCCCACCCACAATCCTGTTTCAAAATAGAACAAAACCAGAGCCCTGATGAGGGAAGAATAGATAGCTGAGCAAACATCAGTAGTGAAAGCCCATCCCACTGTCACTAAATAATGCAACTAAAGAGAAAAGAAAGAGATCTGTCACAAATGAGGAAAAACTAAAGGAAGACCACAGGCAATTTCCATTGTAACAAACAGAAAACGCTGGAAAAATCATACTACAGAGCTCAAACAATGAAAGTCACCAATGATTGTCCCCAGAATATGACAGGGATTAGGGAATGGATGGAAAGAGTGAATAGGACTCAAGAAAGACAAGATGCAACACTGAAAGAACTTGTAACACACATTTTGGCCATAAAAAATTTTATCCAGGAAATAAGTAACAAGATGATAAGCATGGAAAGCAGGATTAATTAAGCAGAAGGAAGAGTCTCAGAACTTGAAGACCAGAACATGGAATTAACCCAATCTGTAAAAAACATAGAAAGAAAGCTCAGAAAGAAAGAACAAGGCTGACAAGTGATGTGCGATTATATCGGTAGGCTGAATCTATGTCTGTATCCCAGAAGAAGAAATGGGAAATGGAGAACACCTTGGAACAAGTATACCAGGAGGTAATCTGAGAAAACTTTCCCCATTTCATCTGAGGTGTGACCAGCCAAACAAAAGAGATACAGAGAACTTCCACAAGACATCAAATGAGAAGACCAATCCCTAGACACATAGCTATTCACCTACACAGAGTAGGCACAAATGAAAAAATTCCTAAAGGCAGCAAAAGAGAAAGGTCAGACTACCTACCGGGGAAACCAATCAGAACAGCAGCAGACCTAATGGCAGAAACACTACAAGCAAGAAGGGGCTGGAGTCCAATATTCAAAGTCCTCTAAGATAAACAATTTCAACCAAGAATTTCCTACCCAGCCAAGCTCAGCCTTCATCAGTGATAAAGAATTGAAATCCTTCCCAGACACCCAATTCCTAAGAGATTAGGCAGCTTCCAGACCAGTTCTACAGGAGATACTTAACAAGGTATTAAGCACAGAAGAAAGAAAAAAAGGATGACCATGTGTTTCCCAAAAGAACAACAGAACACAGAATCAAGAGAACACATCACAACAGTAAACTTGAAAATATAAACATACATCAACCCCCAAACTAAAAGAAAACAAACAAATAAAAAACTTTATAAGAACCTCATGATGGGTATAAACAATCACATTTCAATAATCAGCCTGAATGTGAATGAACTAAATGCACCACTGAAAAGACACTGAAGGTTAAACTGTATAAAAACCATGACCCAAGTATTTGCTGTTCACCTCTTCACAAGGGATGCACACAGACAAAAAGTTAGAGGATGGAAAATGAGTTTCCAGGCAAAGGATCATAAAAGAAGGCAGGAGTCGTGATCTTAATATCAGACAAAACAATCTTCAAGTGATCAAAAATTTAAAAAGATATGAAGGAACACTACATAATCATAAAAGGTACAATTCTTCAACAAGAAATATCCATCCTAAACATATATGCACCAAGCACTAGCATTTATAAAGCAACTACTAAGTAAACTAAAAAAAGATATTGACTGTAACACAATTTTGGCTGGGGACTTAAATACCCCACTAACAGCCCTAGATAGATCATTGAGGCAAAAAATCATCTAGGCAAAAGAGATCTGGAAAGTCAACTTGATGCTTGACAAAATGGACTTAATGGATACCTACAGAATATTCCACCCAACAATCACAGAATATACATTCTACTCAATACCACATGAAACGTACCCCTAGATCTATCACATTTTCTGCCATAAATCAAGAAAGAAAAAACAAATACAAGCTTGAAATTCTTCCATGCATATTCTCAAATCACAGTGAAATAAAAGTAAATATCAACACCAACAAAATTTCCCCAAAGTACACAAAGACATGGACACTAAACAGCATGATACTGAACAACTACTGGGTCAACACTGAAATCAAAACAGAAATTAAAAGATTCCTAGAAATAAATGAAAATGGAGAAACATCTTACCAAAACCTCTGGGATGTCATGAAAATAATTCTAAGAGGGGAATTTATATCTCTATGAGCACACATCAAGAAAATGGAAAGATCACAAGTCAACAGCCTAACAAATCATGAAAGGAAGTTGGAAAGGCAAGACCACAAAACCCTAAGTTAGCAGAAGAATCCAGATCACTAAAGTAAAAGCCCAAATATGAGACAAACAAGACAACAATATCATAGAAAACATCCAAAACAAAAGCTGGTTCTTTGAAAGAATTAACAAGATTGATGGACCCCTAGCCAGAATGACCAAGAAAAAGAGAGAAAAAGTCCAAATAAACACAATCAGAAATGAAAAAGATCAAATGACCCCCCCCCGCAAAATACAGAAGTTTATCAGAGATTACCATGCACATCTGTATGGAAACAAACTTGATAACCTGAATGAAATGGAGGACTTTCTAACATCACATAACCTCCCAAGGTTAAAACAGGAAGACACTGAGACACGAGATAGACCAATAGTAACCCAGAAAAATGAAATCTGTCTTAAGAAAAACACCTACAAAAAAGTCCTGGACCAGACAACTTTCCAGCAGAATTCTACAAAACGTACAAGGAGGAGCTCATACCAGTCCTATTAAAAAGTGGGCAAAAGACATGAATAGATACTTCTCAAAAGAAGATATATAGGCAGCCAACAGACACAAGAAAAATTGCTCAGCCTCACTCATCATCAGAGAAATGCAAATCAAAACCACATTGAGATACCACCTAACCCCAGTAAGAATGGCCATCATAAGTAAAACAAACAACAACAGATGCTGGCGAGGATACGGAGCAAAAGGGATGCTTCTACATTGCTGGTGGGAATACAAACTAGTGCAACCTCATTGGAAGACAGTGTGGCAATTTCTGAAAGAACTAGAAATTGACTTTCCATATGATCCAGCAATCCCCCTATTGGGAATATACCTGAGAAACTCAAGTCATTCTACAAAAAAGATACCTGCACACACATGTTTATTGCAGCACTATTCACAAGAGCAAAAATATGGAAACAATCATGCTGCCCATTGAAATTGGACTGAATAAAAAAATATGGTACATATACACAATGCAATATTTTGCAGCCATAAAGAAGGACACACATACGGACTTCACAGCAACTTGGATGGATTTAGGGTCCATAATACTCAGTGATCTATCACAAAAACAAAGAACAGAGTACCACATGTTCTCACTCATAAGCAGACCTTGAACATTTACCATAATACTATAAGAAAGGGGTTGGCAGTAGTGGGAAGCTGCCAGAGGAGGGGGTTGGGATTGGCAGTGATGGGAATCTGCCTGGGGAAGAGGGGACACACCTCATCAACAAGGGTACCTGCATAATGAACATTTGTATACCTAACCTTGACTTGTACCCCACATCTTTAAAATTACAAATTTTAAAAAATAAAATATTTTATTGTTGAGTGAATATACAAGATACAGTTGCATGCTTTTAAATATCCATTTGACAAACTTGGTCTTTAATGCTGGGAAGGTCCTCTTTTTTTGGTTATTTTTCATAGTACACTAGGTATTCTGATGTAGCTCATTTTACATGGAAATTCAAATATTCTAGTTCTAGTTGAAAATAAAAATGTGAAAATTCACAATGAGTCACAAATATATTGAAGATAGATACAATCTGAATTAGAATGAATACTTTTCTAGACTCTATGGCTTTTCTCAGAGTCTCAGAATGGCCCATGCCCCAAAAGAGGTGGTCACTACTTCAAACTCATCTCTCCAATCTGAACTCCTTACAGCTCTTAGCGTGTCTCATCTACCAAACTCATTCATTTTCCCCATTTTGAATATATTCCTCAGGCTTAGTTTATTCTACTGATATTGCCCCAGAAATTCTGCTAAAACATGTGAAACATTCCTCTTAGTCAGTGTTTTATGTCAGCTGACTGAGGTGTCATGCTTCATGCCTTGTGTATCAAAAGGCAGAACAGACAGGAACATCAATGTTAGTTTAATCTGTTTCCTTTTCTTCATATTACTACAAATTTTGTAATTATCACATTTGTATTTACATATTTTAGGTCTAGTTGAAAGAGAGTTATTCATAGTCAGAAAACTATTAACTTTAAAGTATTAGAAAAATTATTCTCACAAATATGGAATAGATTTATTTAAGGATAAAACTCACCATTACTACTAAAGATTTATATGCTGTTATGCTACTTCTGTGGAAATGGTTTCTAAATTTCACTAAAGAAAATTGCTCTCATCCTTTCATTTTTATCTTGACTTATGTTTTGTTTCTTGTCTAAATATGTCATTTCATAAAATTCAAATAAAGAAATGCTGTTTTGGGGTTGTATTTAGTTGCTATAAATATTAATTTTATCATTTGAAGTTCTTTTCCTCCCTTGTTATACTTAACTATGTCTAACTTGAAGTCATCTGTGAGAAAGAGAGAGAAAGAGAATGAGAGAGAGAGAGAGAGAGAGAGAGAGAGAGAGAGAGAGAGAGAGAGAGAGAGAGAGAATGTGAATGTGTGTAGGTTTAAAATTCAAGGCTGGGCTATATCAGCCATTGAGAAACCCCAGTGATTTGTCCTTGTTTGTCCTTGTCTGAGTTCATGATGCTTACCAAAGACTCATTTGATTATAATGTTCAGCTTCCTGTCTAGTTGTGTATGGGAAAAACAATCAAGCAATAGAAAATGTCCAGGTCACAAAGCACACACTTCTCATTATGAATCCAAAGATCAGCATTCTGGTGTGTCTATTGAATACTTGCCATGTTCCAGGCACTGTTTTGGGCACTGGAGAGTCAGCAATAACAACACAGGAGAAAATCTCTCCCTGATGGTGCTAACACTCTCTTGAGGAGGTAATCTCTGAGTAAACAAGAAGCTAAAATAATTCAGAAAGCCACAAGTGCCATGAAGAAAATAAAACAGAAATGGTATAAAGACAAAGAAAGGACAATTGTATGTGACATGATTAGGGATGGCCCCTGACAAAGCATTATCTGAAGAAAGACATGAATCCTAAGGAAGACCTAACCATAAAAAGATGTCTGGTAAGATAATTCTAGACAGTGAAAGACTCCAAAATGGCAACTTTTGTTCAAGAGGAACACCAGCATAGCTGAAGAGTTCTGGAAAATAAGGATGTGTGTGAGTCAGCCTCCTGCATATCATGCATCTGGTACACTGTCAACTTTGAATTTCTAGACCTGTGTGGCAGGAACCTCTATAATGATCCCCAATAAATTCCTGCCTTCTGGTATTCACACTCTTGTTGCTCTCCTTCATACTGTACAAAATTTGGTTTTTATGACCAAGAGTATATGGCAGAGTCATGGTATGTCACTTCTGAAATTAGATTATAAAAAGCCCAAGTCTTTGTCTAAGATTCTAGTCTCTCTCTCTCTCTCTCTCTCTCTGTCTCTCTCTCTCTCTTGCTTGGGGAGAAGTAAGCTGCCAAATCAAGAGCAAACCTTTAGAAAAGCCCATGTGGTAGAGAACAGAATCCTCCATATCATAGCCAGTGAGAAACCCACTTGCCAGCCAGACTTCACTTTAGAGGTAAAGTCCAAGTCTTGCCAAGCCTTCCAGTCGTTGGAGCTGGGTCACAGCTTGACTGCAACCTTGTGAGACACCCTGAGACAGAACTACTGAGAGTTCAGCCTCTCCTGGATCCCTGACTTTGAGATACTCTTATACACACAAATAAAGAAGGAATTAATAAGCAGACAAACAAAAGCTTGGTTTTTCCTTGACATTTAAAATTCATTTAAGCTTTATCATTCACATATTTTCTGACTATACTTAAAAAAACATAATTCAAAGGATAAGTCTCCTATGAGAAAAAATTGTTTCATGGAATCTAAAGGTTTTTTTTGTGTGTGCAATCTAGTTTTTTCCCCCCATATGTTCAATGTTCTCAATTATTATACATAATCAAGAGTTGACTGTTTCAGTGATTTTTAAGCAAAAGTGTATCCAAGGAATTTAATTTTGTCATTCCTTGATGTCTCATGAAGAAACATTGTAAGAAAATTTATAATATTAACTTCTATTTGCAACTGAAAACATAGTTCCACCAAAATGTCTATCAGTTTGGTTAAAGAATATGCATTTTGATGTATGTTATATTAGAATTCTTACATACTTTTACATTTTTCACACATTGCCAGGCATATATACACTTAAGACAAAAGATGAAAAGAAGAGAAAAAATCACGGAAGGTCCAGTATCTTGTTTGTATCTCTGAAAGAATAGTAAGTTATCTCTTCTCAGAGTAGCTTTTCCTAAAACTATACTTTCAGCTTTATTTTCATTGGAAGTGCAAAATAAAGGATAGTAGAAAGTTCTCACATAGCTCTAAGTTACAGGTCTAGATTGGCAATCAAAAGTTATAATAATACATAGTGAAAACAGTTTATTTTTATTCAAGGCAGAACTTCTTTTCACAATTCTCATTCTATAGACACCAAAACTAAAATAAAATTCTCCATATTTTATGGCTTTATTTGGTTCTTTAGATTTTGTCTGTAAGTTATAAAATGAATGCACCAGATTACAAATAACTCTGAAAATGTTTCATAAAATGTAAAATCTGTAACAGTTATACAAGTTATATACGAGTGAGAACCAGCGCCATTTCTAATAGGTCTTTACAATGCTTTCCTATACCCAGAATGGTTTTTGCATATTATTCTACTTATTTTAATTGTTTAACACGGGGTCACAGTTTCAAAGCCTACAGAATACCCATGCACCGTTATTATTATTGCTACCCCTTATTCTGAATTATTCACAAAGCTATCTCATATAAAGCCTACATTATCAGTCTATGTCAGGTTTTGATTTATATTTAAAACATATCTTTAAAATACATATTTAAAAACCTGACAATCTATGTCAGGCTTATTTTGTATCTCAAATCAAAGCCATTATTTGGGAGCAGAGGGAGAAGGATTATTTTCCATATATTCAGTATTTTCTCCTTGACCTACATGTCTCCGTCTAGATGAAGGAGACAACTGCTCTTTAATCTTGCTTTAGCTTCTACCTGACCATGTTTCCACTTTCTTTAAATGTGGCAAACACAAACATTAGGGATAAGAGCAGTGGCGCTAGCTGAGTTTAAGGGAGAGTAACACTTAAATAGCTAACATTCTCAACCGTGTTTCCACCTGTATTATTTATGTCCCCAACCTGGGAAATACCTTGGATTAGGCGTATTAATGATGATGCAGCATAGAGAAAGGCATTACTCAAAAGTGAAGGCTGTCACAATGTAGAGACGTTTCTACCTTTGCATGCTCTGTCTTTGTCTTTGTCTTTCGGAGGAGTAAGTAGATGAGTTTATTTATGTACATATTTAAATGGCATCAGTATACTATTGAAATCATTGCAATATTGAGTATCATTTTCATCACTGTCATTATACTTCAATGATAAAATTTTCATACATAATATCAAGGTATTTTATTGATATTTTGGTTAAAAAATAAAATTCATTCTAAATTGCTAAGGAAAGTTATTTAAAAAGTAAAAAATAAGATAAAGTCTTGGTTCAGCAGAGAAATGTCAGTAAGTCCTGCATGAAAAATTAATCCTTATACTCAATACTTTTCTGTAATACTGGAGAAGGGTAATAATAGCAACATAGTACCTTCAATATTTTAATCATAACATGTACAAGTCATACTGACTTATTTGAGTAAAAAGGCTCCTTTTAAATCATTTTTGACTTTCAACAATAATTATTTCTGTACAACACAAAATTCTGTTGTTACACATGAAGAAGGCAAAGCAGGATGAGGCAAGCATATTGTTAAATTAACATTGCATAGCATTTTGAGGATTAGTTTTTACTTCAAAATACCCTGTAATTTCAAACAAGTGATATTTTAAATAGGTTAGTAAAAATAAACAATTTTCAAGAAAAAAAAATATATATATTTCCTCCCCAAGTAAAAATAGGATCTCATGGAAATTTTTAATGTTTTTACTGAAAATTTCTGGCATATCTTTGATTTAAAAACTAAAATAATCACAATCTATAAATTAACTTGCAGAATTAAGCATTCCATTAGATGGAACCTTGTGAAATTGTTGTTTTTCAAGCATAAAAATAACAATTTCATATGTTTTAGTGTAATCGTTTCCTGATGTGTATCTTCAGCCAAGTAAAGAATCTTAAATGGCTCCTTTTTATTTGAAGCTACAGCTTTATAAGGCAGGATACATTCTTATTTAATATGATTCTCTAATAGCGTACCAAACTCTTTAGCCCTTAGAAAAATTTAAAGAATAATTAACTCATTCAAAACGGCAAATATAGCCAAAAAAAAAAAAAAGTACTCATTTTTTCAACTAGTGAAAAATCACAATTCACAATTTAGAAAATAAGCATTCACTTACTTTGGTAGAGTTTTCAAGTGATTTTCTCTTAACTCCAAAATCCGCAATTTGACAAGTCTATAGAAATAAATTTTGAAAATTACTTCTTAGTACTTCTTTATAAAAATAGTCCTTTAATAAAGTAAACTATCATTATTATTATCCAAAAACTATGTCCAAACATTTTCTTACTATGATTACAGATTTTAAAAAATATACAAATTAATTATAAGTAGGGCTGCATCAACATTGGGAAATTATTAACATTCACTTTCCTAAAAAATAGTTAGATAAGACATCTCTGAGTCCCAGTCTTCTGAATTTCATGTTTTATAAAAATATATTCACTGTTGTTTAATTTCATGCAGTAAACAGATTATCAAATACATATAAATACCAGGTACAATGTTCACTGAAATATGGCAATAATTTCCCTCAAGAGACTGCAAATGAATTTGAAAAGCAAATAGTACTTGTATGTCATGGAGGTAAAAACTTTACTCTGTGGTAAGATATATATGGGTGAAATATTCTGTCTCTGGGCAAACTTATCAATACCTCCTAACTTCAGTTTCCTCATCTATAAATGTGTGATAACAGTACCAAATTTATAGCATTTTGAAGATTAAATGACCCAATAAATGTAAAGCAAAATTTTGGGTACATCATAAGTTTTAACAAATATTAGTTTATATTATTTTCATGAAATATACAATAGGAGAAGTGTGGTTACAAACCACATTTCATGGACTCTAAGGTGCACATTTTAACATTTATGAAAAGGAAAGGCATTTAAAAATCTTTTGCATCATCTGTCCTATGACAAGGCTGGGCTTGGGAAATCACATGAAGAGCATGAGAGGTTCATAGCTTCTCTTGCTTGGTTGATAGTGGTGATGAGGGATGCATTCCACACTCAGTCTCTCGTTAAATTTTGCAGTCTAGAGCACACTACAGTTTCTCATGTCTAGACTGAACTTTAAAATGTACTCAGATGAGATCTTTAGAACAAATATTAATTGGCTTCTCTGAATTATTATTTTTTTGAGTTGGGGATCTCACTCGGTCATCCAAGCTAGAGTGCAGTGGCACAATCATGGCTCACCAGTCTCAACTTCCTGGGCTCAGGTGATGCTTCTGCCTCTGCCTCCCTACTACCTGGGACTACAGGCATGTGCTATCATGCCCGAATAATTTTTTGATTTTTTTTTTAGAGATGAGGTCTCACTATGCTGCCTAAGTTGGTCTCCAACTCCTGGCTTCAAGCAATTCTCCTGCCTCAGTCACCCAAAGTGCTGGGATTACATGCGTGGGTCACAGTACACAGACTGTAATCATTTTAGACTCTAAGAATTCTAAGATGATGAATTATACTTATTTAAAAGGTACTAAGATGTACCTTGATTATTTTCTATCCCTTAATATTAGTCCAACTTGGATTCTCTGAATTCTTAGTGTTTTGGAGAATATTTAACTATGTGAAGTTCTTCACCTACAATCTCCTCAGCCTTTCTCTCGGTATTTATCTGGGTAGCTTTCCTTTTTCTTTTCTTTTCTTTTCTTTTTTGTCTTCTATCAAGTTTCCAATACAATTTTAATCTTATAGTTGTCAATCTCTATATGAAATTAAGTCATTCAGTTTTTCAGAGCATAGGTATATTGCTAGCAAAGGAGATATCTTAATAATTTATATCCCAAATCGTCTCAACAATTTGTACTAGTGTGCCGTTTTGTGATTAATTTTGGCTTTTAGAAGTACAGAACCTCAGGTTTTGGAAAGGATCTTAAGTGTCCTTTTGTTAAATTACCCAGTTGAAGGTTACAGAACTTTTTAGATAATAATAGTAATATAGAGCACTTTTGGCAGACAATTTGAGCAGAATTAAATTCTAGTTCCAAGTGAATCTAGTATTGGTATTATGTTTTTCATTTGCCCAAATCTCTTCCTCACAGGACTACTTAAAGATAGTTGACAAAACTTCAAGACAAAAAAGTGTCTTAGTGTAATAATTAAACATTTTCTATTTGATAAATCAAAAGCAAATTGTTGTATTGTGGTCAGTAACAGAAGGACAATGTCAGTTTATATGGTGAAGTGCCAATACATTTAGAAGCCTGTCAAATGATCTTTTGAAGCTCTGTGGATTTAAAACTGCCTAAGTATATGGTATTTGTAAGTGTTGTGATTTCATGATCTGCAAAAATTAGGGAATCTGGAAAATGTTAATGTGTTTTCAGTATATAAATGGAAGCTGCCACATGTTAAGTGACTGGATATTTTCCACTGAGTTCCTAATATCTGTTAGTATCTTTTATCAACAGATAGGTGTTGAGTTATGCTCAGGCTATTATTTGAACAATTTCAAGGATGACTCCTTAAATCAAAGCACTTAGTTATGAATCTAAAATGTCCTAGCTTCTAAGATATACCTATTGCACAAAACAGTTCGTTGCAGAACATCTGGAAAATACTGTAAGAACATCAAGATGAAAATAAAAATTACCCATATTTTTAATTCTAAGGAATCAGTCTTTTGTCTTACATACATTCATATTCATGGAAACATAGTTTATATATATTGGTTTTTTGGGTTTTTTTTGAGTTGGAGTCTCACTCTGTCGCCCAGACTGGAGTGCAGTGGCTGCTCCTGGTCACCATAGCCTCGATATATATATTGTTATAATATACTTCTAGACTTGCCTTATCATAGGAATAAAAAAAAATTACCCAATGCATTATTAATTACTACATACCACTGTCAAGTGGATGAACCATAATTAACCAATCTTCTGTCTAATCAATCTTATAGACACATGTGTGACTCCTTTTATCCACGATGTATGTAGCAATAAATAAACTTGTCCATAAATCCTAGCATGATACCTGAAGATAATATGAGGAGTTCTAGGAATGAATTACAAGTGGTTGCAAACACTTCAGAGCTTTTGAAAGCATGACCCTACACGAAGGTCACAACATCCTCCCATCCCAGTAGCAGACCATGAGGCCATTTCTGTCTTCACACTCTAGAAATAGTTTTTGCAATGTGCTAAAACAAAAAGACTTTATATTGTCACTTTGACATGTATTAGATTTATTATTTGTGAAGATAAATATTTTTCACGTGTTCACTGGCCATTTATATATTTTACTATAAATTGCTTGTGCTTGTCATTTGCCCATTTTCCCACAAAATATTTTTCATATAAATTTGTAATAATTATTTATATGTTAGATATAAATAACTTGTTTTTCATATATAATTAAATATTTTCCAAGTTTATTGGTTTTTACTTTAATTATTTGTTTTCTGATAATAGTTTGTTTTAAAAGTATTTAGGCCATCAAATCGATCTAGCCATTTTTGATATTCTTTTTTGCATCTATGGCTATAAAGGTATGCACCAACCCAACAGCCATAAATATTCCTGTGCAGATAATTTCTGACTTCATTTTTCTGGCTTCATTTTTTTTTTCAAAGTTTTCAAACAAAGTTTATTAGAGGAAGAAGACAGACAAGAAAGGGAGACTATGCCAGAGTCAGCATGGGCAAAAGGAACCGCCAGCTTTATTTTCTATATTCAACTTTTTAATCTATCAGGAATTTGTTTGATTATGAATGCCATGTTAAGACCTACTATTACTTCATGTTTTGCAAAATTTCATTAATTAAATTCTCGTTTACTGAGTAATAATGATAATGTCTTTAATCACAACTGTCACTATTGAAGTGTCCTCTACTAGTATTGGTAAAGTACTTATGTAGGGGGAAATAAATTGCATAATTTAAATTTCTTATTCCTACCTTCCAAAATTAGCTGGAAGAAATTCAAGAAAGGCGTCGTTCAGGTACAGTTGGGTCAGGTTTAAAAGCTGTGTGAAGCCGTCAGGGAGTCTGAAAAGGAGTTAAAGTTTTAGTTACTGCATTGCTGTTGCTATAGAAACAGGACAAAAATATATATCTCTGAGGAGAAAAAATAGAAATGTAATACATTTTCCAACTCTCCTCTGGTATTATAAAAATGAAAGAATTTATTGAGCATGCTGTTACAGCTTGAAGATTTTGCCTGTTATTAAAATAAATGGCATTTACCCACCTTCACACTGCTCTCCCTACACTGAAATTTATGCCACTGCTAAAATCAGCGACATCACCTCTTACTGCTGGCATCACCTTGTGTACACTGGCCAAGACATTTTTAGTGTAAATCTCAAGTTATATTGCCTGTTTTGTGATTTTAAAATTAATGTTGACTTTTCAGTAGAATATTCACATAGATAGTCAGACCAGGCAAGAATATCTGCTTACTATGTCACTTAATCAGCAAAACTTGTCTACGATTTGTTACAGAGATGACTAAAGCTGCCTATATGAAAAGAGAAGGAATGTGTTGTCCCTCAACTGATAATTTCTTTTTTTTTTTTTTTGAGTTGAAGTCTCACTCTGTCACCCAGACTGGAGTGCAGTGGCCGCTCCCGGCCACCGCAGCCTTGGCCTGCTGGGCTCCGGCGATCCTTCCGCTCAGCCTTCCAAGTAGCTGGAACTACAGGCGAGCGCTACCACACCTGGCTAATTTTTTTTTGATTTATTGTAGAGATGAGGTCTCGCCAAGTTGCCCAGGCGGGTCTCGAACCCGCAGACTCAGGCAATCCACTCACCTCAGCCTCCCCAAGCGAGGGATTACAGGCTGCGCCACCGAGCCCGGCTGATAATTTCTTTAATGAGACTTTTCATATATGTACATCATGATTTAAATTGGTTGAATTCACATTTATTACAAATGAGCAAGAACACTGAAAATATAATTAAATAAAATCATTAAGGTTATAAGAGGCATTGAAAACTGAGAAAATATCATTTCGAAGAATTTTATAAACTAGATGAAATAATTATTGAAATATTAAATCTTGTTCATTAAAAATACTGAAGCCAAGGATTTTCCAGGTGACTTTTTAGAAGGATATTGCATTTTTTCCTATAAATACATTTCTATTTAAACATCCTTATGCCTGTATCTGTCATCTTGTCCGGACTATGTTCTTTAACAAAATACTTTCAGAAAGCATTTAAATTTGTCCTCTTCTCAAATTACAACCATCTTCCTCCTTGCTGCCAAAATTATTTAAAGAGCCGTCTACACTCATTGCTTTTACAACTACTCAAGCCATTGTTCTCTGGCACCCGCCTGACTCTGTTACTGAAAATGCACTCATCAAAGCTATAACCTCTTAAACCCGGATCAATTCCATTAGCCTCATTTCATTTTGTATCCCACGCTGCCTAACAACAGTTGCCTTCATGGCCTGTTCTCTTCTTTGCGTCTAGTACAAGAGTTTTCCTGCTTCTCCTCTGCTCCTGGGACATTGTGTCTGATTTTCATTCCATGCTTTTTCTTCCTCTGTCCAGTCTTTTGTTATAAAATGTAATATAAATACATATTTATATATACATACTATTAGATAGACAGACAGACAGACAGACAGATAGATAGATAGGGTACCCACAATAGAATGAAGAAATAGAACCAGTGTCTTTGAAAACCTCTGGATGTCCCTCTCTGACTATATCTTCCTATATGCCCCACACATTCCTGAATGATGCTTACTACTCTGCTTTTTAAACAGCTTTACTACAACACTTTAATTCCCTAAAACACAACGTGTTGTGTGATCTGCATGTTTCTGAACATTATATAAACCAAATAGTTCTGTGGTCATTGCTCTGAAGCTGTTAAAAATCAGCATTAGATTTTTGAAATTCATCCATTTTGATGTGAATGGTTGACCGTCATAGCACAGAATTCCATTATGTTAACATAAATCCACAACTTATTTACCATTTTCCTTCTAATGAACATTAGATTATTTCCAGCATTTTGTTTTGCTATTACAAACATTACTTCTGTGGATATTTCTGGATGTATATAATGGTGAACATTTACAGGAGATTACCTAAATTATATCCTTACAAATGGCATCACTGGGTAATAGGAAATTCAAGTCTAAGTTTACTAGATGTAGCCAAATTTTATTTAGAATAGTTCCACCTATTTGTAACTAAACATCAGTGCATAAGAACTTTGTAGGATAAATATACAAGAATCAATCAATTTGTATGCACTAGCAGTAAACAATTGGAATAATAAAAAAATCATTTGCAATATTACAAAAAACATGAAATACTTAAGAATAAAATGAACAGAGTGTACAAAATTTGTATGCTGAAAACTATAAAATATCTTTAAAACAAATTTTAAATGACCTAAGTAAGTATACCGCTCAGAGAAAAAAAAACAAAACAGTCAATATATTTGAGATGTCAATTTTACACAAATTGACCTACAGATGCATTGCAGTTCCTACCAAAATTCCACTAGGCTTGTATATTTTTGTAAAAATTAGCAAGCTGATTATAAACTTTATACAGATGAGCAAAGGGCATAGAATAGCCCAAACAAATCTGATAAAGAACAAAACTGGGCAAGGCATGGTGGCTCAGCCTGCAATCTCAGCATTTTGGGAGGCCAAGGTGAGAGGATTGCATGAGCCCAGGGGTTTGAGACCAGCCTGGGCAACTTGATGAGATCTCGTCTCTACAATAAATCACAAAAACTAGCCAGGCATGGTGGTGTGTGTCTGTAGTTCCAGCTACTTGGAAGGCTGAAGTGGAAGGATTGCCTAAGACTAGCAGATCGAGGCTGTGGTAGCCATGGGTGTGCCCCTGTACTCTAGCCTGGGTGCCAAGAGTGAGACTCCAACTCAAAAAAAAACAAACCAGAAAAGAACAAAACGGCACTTACATTTCCTAACTTCATGCTATAAAGTTGCAGTAATTAAGGGAGTAGCACATTGGCAAATTGTGCTATATGTAAGGACAAACATATAGGTAAGAGAACAAAATAAAAAATCCAGAAATTAACCCAAACATGTATGATCAATTGATTTACAACAAAGGTATCCAGGCAATTCTATGAAGAAAAGATACTCTATTCTACAAATAATACTAGAACAATTAGATACCCATAAGTAAAAGAAATGAACCGTAACCCCTACACATTGCACATAGCCAAAAATCAATTTTAAATGTATTATAAACCTAAATGCAAAGCCTAAACTATAAAAGTTTTAGGAAAACGTAAGGCAAAATAATAATTTTATAACTGTGAATTTAGCAGCAATCTCTTAGATAGGAAACAGGAGCACAAACCATAAAAAATTATTAAATAGGACTTTATCAAAAATTTTTTTGGAAGGCAGATATTTAGAAAATTAAGAGATAAGCCAAGTTATAAAATAGGAACAATTATTTGCTTACAAATATCTGCTAAAGGACTTGCATCCAGAATACATCAATAATCATTATAATTCAATAATAAAAAGCAAGCTTAAAAAATGGACCAAAAAATTGAGTCTTTACCAAAGAAGTAATACTGACTGTAAATAAGTACATGGAAAAATGCAAATTAAATATTAAAAATGTAAATTAAAACCATAATGAAATACCACATGCACTGTATTGGCTTAAAAAGAAAAAAATAAAAATCTAATAAAACCAAATTCAGACAAAAAGGAGGAACAGGAGAGAAGGGCGGGAGATGGTGGTGGAGTCAGTTGGGCTATGTGAGTCCTGGTGTGAGTTAGTGAGTGAATGGAAAATTCTGCATATGTGTCTTTGAGTAAGTGGGTGTGTGAGTGGCTGACTGAGTAGGGACTTGGGAACAAGTGGCCAGGGCTCTCCTGGTGAAGCGGTTGGTGCCGCAGCTGCTCTACTTGGATCCTAGCACTTCTTGGGCTGCCGCAGCCAAGTGCCATTTAAAAAAAAATCAGCAAAGCCCTTCCTGGGAAAAAGTTGCTGGGAGTGACTGCCAGTTCCAGGCTCTGCATCACTACTGCAGCACCTGGCCAGACAGACACTGGAAACAAGAGTTGCAAAAGGAGCGCAGTGAGGGAGACCAGAGGCAGAGCCCCATTGCAGAAGAAACGACATGCACCCTGTGACCATCTTGAAAACTAGGCAGGAAAGTGCTCTGGCTTACTCACCATGGAGCAACAGACCTTATCTTTACGACTGGCAAATTAACTACTCAGGGGTTTATTGTAACCCAGAGGGAATATCCCGAAAGCACAAACTCCAGAGGGGCAGGATGAGTGCTAATTCTCAGGTGCCTGACCCTCATTCAACTGCAGGACAAAGGGTGTGACCAGAAAAGGACAAGGAAGATGCCTGAAGAGATCAGTGATGAGTCTGAAGCTGATCCAATCCCCTCCTAGCAATCCTCTGAATGTCAGATCCACACGACTGGGGGGCTACTGAGCATGATGAACCCAGGTGGAGTCTGGATGTTAGCCATAATAGGAGGACTCTACTCCAGGATTACCTGGTTGGGGTGCACCCCCAAGAGTACCTGGGGAAGAGGCAATCCCGCACATCCCCACCAGAGGGGATCCTCTTGATGATATGAGAGTGGGAGGAAAGGGCTGAAGTCCCACCCACCCCCACCACCTCCTTCTTCTTCCCCAGGCCAGACACTGGGAAGATTGTGAATGAGACCGCAGCCCCATAGGAGACAGCAGAGGGGTTTTCCTGTGAGAAGCTGAGAGGAACAATGACAGAACCTGCCACAAGAGGGCAGGTGACTTTTTGTTTGTTTAATTTTTTTCTTTGTGCATGAATGTGTATGTGAAGATGTGATCTACATTCATCACCCCGCCTTTTTTCTTTCTTCTTTTATTCTTTCTTTCTTCTTTAGTTTTTTTTTTTTCTGTTTCTGTGTGTATGTGGACTGTGTGTCCATCTTTCATCTTTTTTGTTTGTTTGCTTTTCGGTTCTTCTCTTTTTTAGTTTAATGTATGTGTGTGAATGTATGTGTGCAGGTTCGATTTGAATTTCTTTTTCTCTCTTTTTTTTAATTCTTCTGCTTTCATTTTGTGTTGGGCATGTGTGTGTGTGTGTGCGCACATGCATGCGTGTGCTTGGTTTTCCTGTTTTTTGTTTTTCTTTCTTTTTTCCAGCTTGTTTTGGTTTGTGTATATTTAATTGTTTTTTGCTTTTATTTTTGCTTTTGTTTTTCCATGAAATTTAAATTTTCTTTTCACTTTTGTTCACAAATTGGATCCAACAACACATCTTAAGAATCGTCCATCTTGCCCAAGTAGGATTTATCCCTGGGAGGCAGGGCTGGTTCAACATCCACAAGACCATGAATATAATTAAAAACACCAACAGATCCAAAAACAAGAAGCACATGATTATATCATTAGATGCAGAAGAATCTTTTGATAAAATGCAGCATCCCTTCCTGGTAAAAACCTTCAAACACCTAGGAATAGAAAGAACATACCTCAAAATAGTAAGCGCCATCTATGATGAACCCGCAGTTAGCATATTCCTGAATGGACAGAAACTGGAAACAT
>CAUYQG010043740.1:0-17838 GCA_963574415.1 Tarsius wallacei | reverse complement strand
TACAATAAATAAAAAAATCAGCCGGGCATGGTAACGCGCACCTGTAGTTCCGGCTACTTGGAAGGCTGAGGCGGAAGGATCGCCGGAGCCCAGCAGGTCGAGGCTGCGGTGGCCGGGAGCGGCCGCTGCACTCCAGTCTGGGTGACAGAGTGAGACTCCAACTCGAAAAAAAAAAAAAAAAAAAGATGACTAAACCACTGAGCAAGTATTTAGAGCTGACTTGTCTGTGCCCAACAGAAGTTAGGATTACAAGAGCAGTTGTGAGCAATCAGTCCCTTCCCTCAAGTGACCTACAGTGTACTTGTGAGAGTTTCCTACAAAAAACAATAATTGATAGGGCAGTTGTTATGACTTAGACTGTGAGTGTTGTAGGAGCTTAAAGAAGAGTGGGACCATAGACCCAAGTGGTTAGAAGAGCTCCCTGGTGAAGGCGGGGCTTTCAGTGGGCTGAGGAGTGAGAATCTGGGTTGGTTTTGAACAAAACCCATATGAATGGGAAACAGTGTGGTACAGCTGAAAGAAAGAACCTAGGACTGGAAGTTAGATTACTTGCATTCATTCTGGTCTTCACTGTTCAACAAATTAATTGTGGAATTAAAACTCAATATTTTAATCTCTAGTCTAGGTCCTAAAAGAAGGAAATAAGACTACGTGGCCACCAAGGTTCCTTCCAGTGCTAATATTTTACAACTTCAAACTGTGCCCATTAAGTAGAATGGCATCAGTTGAGGTTGGGGCACATGTCATGAGAACCAGTGATCCAGACGGCATAGGAACCCGGTGTCCTTTATGCTTTGTCCCGGACATTTTCACTCTTGGGCATCAAAAAATATCATTGCTGCTGTTAGGTTAGTATTTTAGAGGTATTAATATATAATGTGCTCCTAATTATATTTTTTGTGTTTTCCTTTTGGTCCTTACACTTATCATACTTTTATATGTAACTCCTGAAGGTCCATTAAATAGTTAATTTCTTAAAGACTGGGTAATGCTTAATTAATACTGTGCCTAGGCTAGTATCTGCCACATGTTTGCTGCTCAGTAAATACTTGGCAGAGATAACTGAACAGAATATTTAATGTATTTGTCAACTTTTTTGGAACACAAAAAAGTTGTAGTCATCTTTCAAATTGATGCCACTAATTGGAGGGAGGGGGAGTGAGCAAAGAGGGAAAAATTGCCTTGGTAATTTGGGATGGGGGCAGAAACTGGGGCTCACATCTCCTTCTTTCCATAATTTTCTTGTGTACGATATGATCCATGCTGCAACTGACATTGCCTACAGTCTTAGAGCGTCACTATTCCTAGTTATGTAGAAATAGAAAAATAAAGGTATAAATTTTGAGATTGTCTGTTTTATTGAGATCCTGTAGGAAAGCACTCTGGAAGTATGAGTTACCATGTTGCTAGGCAAAATTCATTGGTGTAAAAAATTTTCTTTTGTGTCTTGCCTCCTGTGGAAGATCATTTGAGTATTTTTTTCTCCCTGAATTTTTTCTTGTTAAAATTCAGGCTCCAGCCATGTTCAGAGTTTCTAGCCCAAATCAGTTCAATTACAACCTACCAAGAGTGTCTGTTCCTTGTTAGGACTATAAGTGGTCTGACTTGTGTGACCTTGGTCTTTGCTAATAGACGCATAGAATAAGAACAAGCTATGGTTGCCTGGGAAAGGGTGTTACATCTTATGATTTCCTCCTTTTATCTACTTCATTCTATTTCTTTAAAGGCATTGGTATTCATGCATGACTATCGAAAGCTTGATGTAGCACTCACCTTATATGTAGGTAAATTAATTGCCTTGGAAAAGGTCATCAAAAGCTTTAAATGTTATAAATTATGAGATTCAATGAAAAAAATTCTACCACTAAAATTCCTCTATTATTTCTTGTGTCTGAAACTTTTAAGACCTTTAGTCTAGAATGGCTTTTTCATTTCTCTCCCACCCTCATTACATGTTAATTTGTTTTATCTACATTATATCTAGGTCTTTTTTTCTCATTTCCACAGGGGAAATGGGATTGCCTAAGATTATTGAAGTGCTGCAATTTATTGTACTTCTGTAAGGAAAGGGAAATCTTTCCAGCTTCCATAAATCTAAATGCATGTGATGAAATGAAAAAAAAAAAAAGAAAAAAACTTCTTGCCAACCCAGCATACTATTACATATGAGAATTATTTGACATCATCTCATTAGACAGTCAATAGATTTTTCTTTAATTGTATCTGAGGTTTTCAGGTTATTTATGTTTTTAGGAGGTTGAAATCCACAGTGCCTTCATACTATATAAATGTCTGTATACTATTTATTCATCGTACTTGCATTGTATTATAGATTGTTAATTTTCAACGACAAAGGCACTTTGTTCTTACTATTTATTTAGTGTTTGGTCTAGTAGAGTAAAAAGTAGTTCTAATTCTAGTAAACCCTTTTGAATGAAATCTGCCAAGGCATTTCAGTTCTCTATGCCTCTGGTTCCTTATCTGTGAGACTATACAGACTAGGATTGTTTTTTCTTTTTTTCCTTTGTGTGAGCCTGCAAGAAGGGTTGGAGAATGAGGGTGGGGAGAAAGAAGGTGGGGGAAAGAATCTTCTTACTGCTGGCTTACTGTATTAAAAATTGATATCTTACTCATACTTTGGACAAAATTTAATTCCTCGGGGGAAATTG
This sequence comes from Tarsius wallacei, assembly GCA_963574415.1. Lineage (NCBI taxonomy): Eukaryota > Metazoa > Chordata > Mammalia > Primates > Tarsiidae > Tarsius > Tarsius wallacei. The sequence continues at coordinate 15,169 of CAUYQG010043740.1, read as the reverse complement.
TTTTTTTTTTTTCCTCTCAAATTAGGTTGTAAATATTGTGAAGACATGAAGGTAGGGACTGTACCTTCCTAATATTACCTAAGTCTCTTCAGAACACAGCCTCAAAAATTGCAAATTTTTATTTCATAGACTGGTTCATTTTGGCCCAATCCCAGTTGGTTGTTTTAACTTCTTTAGAAAGTATTCCAAAGTATTCATTAGGAGACAGTAGTTGCTATGGTTTGAATGTTTGTATTCCTCCAAAATTTATGTTGAAACTTAATCATGAGTAGGTCGTGAAAGCTCTGTCTTCATGTGGAATTAGTGCTCTCAGGGCTTGAGGGAGTCTGTTAGTCTCTTGTTTACTCTCTGCCATGTGATGATGCAGAAAAAAGTACCATCTATGAAGCAGAGATTAAACTTTCACTAGACATCAAATCTGTGGCATCTTGATCTTAGACTTCCCAGCTTCCAGAACTGTAAGAAATAAATTTCTTTTATTTATAAACTGCCCAGTTTAAGGTATTTAGTTATTGAAGCCCAAATGGAACAAAACAGAATCTTAGAGATGTAATGTACATATGTATTGTTCCTACTAGCAGTTTTAAAATAATTGAAAAAAAAGAGACCCATGGAAGAAGCTTGAGAATGTCCTTGTTATGGACTGAATGTTTCTGTCACCCCTAAATTCACATGTGAAATGTGGTAGCATTAGGAAGTGGGACCTTTGGAAGGTAATTAGGTTATGAGAGTGGTGCTTTCATGATTGGAATTAGTACCTCTGCAAGAAGAGACACAGAGGTTGTCTTCTTTCTGCTCTCCACCACATGAGGACACAGTGAGAAGGTGGCCATCTGCAAATCAGAAGGGGAGCCTCACCATGCACCAGATCTGGTAGCACCTTAGTCTTGGACTTTCATCCTTCAAAATTGTGAGAAACAAATATCTGTAGGGTAGGTCACCCAATCAATGACATTTTTGATATAGCAGCCTGAATTGATTAAGAGAATCACTTGAAGAAAGACTACAAATTATAAATAAGTGACCAGTGGTGGTTACAATGGATCCTTGTCCTCAGTGATTGACTATTAAGTATTTCAGTGAATACTAGTTGCTTGATACTTTTCTGTGCAGGACAGCTCTTTGAAATCCTACCAGGTATTGGACAAACATTTTGTTCAGAGCATGAAAGTCTTAAATAATTTCTATCTTTTTTTTTTTTTTTTGAGTTGGAGTCCTTGACTATTGCCCAGACTGGAGTGCAGTGGCACGCTCCCGGCCACCAAAGCCTCGACCTGCTGGGCTCTGGTGATCTTTTCGCCTCAGCCTTCCAAGTAGCTGGAACTACAGGTGTGCGCTACCATGCCCGGCTAATTCTTTGATTTATTGTAGAGATGAGGTCTCACCAAGTTGCCCCGGTCTCGAACCCGCAGGCTCAGGCAATCCACTCACCCCAGCCTCCTAAAGCATGGGATTACAGGCTGAGCCACCGAACCTGGCCTAATTTCTATCTTTTTGGAGAGGGAACGTAAATGCTTACAAACACCCAGAGCTATTCTAGAAATGCATAGTTTTAAATTATGCATGAATTTCAAAATACTGACACGCTAATTTTCTATATCATTCTCATGAATACAAAATGGATAGTTCTGAGTTGCTGCAATGAATTTTTTTTTGCTGGGGTACATAAAGTTACAGAACAGGGGTCCCCAACTGGTACCTTCAAAGAGCTTGAAATGCTACCTGATCTCCCTCCAGTTGTATTATTGTTCCCAACTGCTCCTCTTTTTAGTTTCTGGCATTTTTAGGGCCTTCTCAGTCTGTTTTTTGTTTAGTTAGTGTTTCCTGCCTCGGACAGTCAGTTCCTGGAATTCTGTTTGTTCTAGGTTGAACAACACTGCATACAAGCCATGGGCATCACTAGCTATACCTGTCAGTGATATGGTAGAAAGTTCTTAGGTGATGATTAATGCCAGTCTTTTCTCTCCAAAATCAGATTTCAAGAGTGAAACATTATAGGCAGATTCTCATTCTCAGGAGAAGCTCAAATGACATTTATTTATACCTCGTAAAACTGGGCATAGCTGATTCAGAACCGACGGTACTCTGCTTGTACTGTTTCACATTTATCACACAGATGAATTGAAAAACAATATTTGCTGACTAATAATTATATAATCAGGATTAGAGGAAAGTGTTGTTCCCTTATTTAAAAGACTGGTAGGAACTTTAACAAGCTGGTTCTTGTGCTGGGTTAGAAAGGACTTCAATAGTCTTCTTTAGTCCTCAGTGAAGACTTTTCTTCTTCGTCTTTAAAAGGAGACAATTGGAGAGGATGACTTCTGAAAGTTTATGATGTTGTGTGGTGGGCGTTTCTGCATAGAGCTGGTGAGTTTTGACATCAGTCTGAGGAATACATTGAATATTTCTTGGGAAATGTCAGACATGTTGGTTTCTAGCACTTTCCAGGTGATAAAATGCCAAACAGTATGGTTCTTGCTTTGTCATTATGGGTTTGCAATGTACTCAGTTCAAATATAATTCTGAGAATAAATAGTTGACATCTTGTACACAGGCAGCCAACAGACACATTAAAAAGTGCTCAGCCTCGGTGGCTCAGCCTGTAATCCCACGCTTTGGGAGGCTGAGGTGAGTGGATTGCCTGAGTCCGTGGGTTCGAGACCTGCCTGGTCAACTCAGCGAGACCTCAGCTCTACAATAAATCAAAAAAATCAGCCGGGCGTGGTAGCAATGCCTGTAATTCCAGCTACTCGGAAGGCTGAGGCGGAAGGATCGCCGGAGCCCAGCAGGTCGAGGCTGCAGTGGCCGGGAGTGGCCACTGCAATCCAGTCTGGGTGACAGAGTGAGCTCCAACTCAAAAAAAAAAAAAAGTGCTCAGCCTCACTCATCATCAGAGAAATGCAAATCAAAACCACATTGAGATACCACCTCAGCCCAGTAAGAATGGCCATCATTAATAAAACAAACAACAAAACATGCTGGTGAGGATGTGGAGAAAAATGAACGGTTCTGCACTGCTGGTGGGAATCAAACTAGTGCAACCTCTTTGGAAGACAGTGTGGCAGTTTCTGAAAGAACTAGAAATTGACCTTCCATATGACCCAGCAATTCCTCTATTGGGAATATACCTGGAAGAACTCAAATCATTTTATAAAAAAGATACCTGCACATGTATGTTTGTTGCAGCTCTATTCACAATAGTAAAAACATGGAACCAACCATGTTGCCCATCGAAGCTGGACTGGATAAAAAAATATGGTACATATACACGATGGAATATTATGCAGCCATAAAGAAGGACAGACATGTGGACTTTGCAGCAACTTGGATGGATTTAGAGTCGATCATACTCAGTGATCTATCACAGAAACAAAGAACGGAGTACCATATGTTCTCACTCATAAGCAGACCTTGAACAATTATAATACCATAGGAAATTGATTGGCAGTAGTGGGAAACTGCCAGGGAAGGGAGCTGGGATTGGCAGTTGAGGGAAACTGCTAGGGGAGGGAGGACCATACCTCATCAGTAAGGGTACCTGCATAATCAACGTTTGTATACCTAACCCTGAATTGTACCCCACATCTTTATAATAAAAAAAAAGTTGACATCTTGTAACTAATTCGTAAGAATTACACAACTAAAACCTTAGAATCCAGCTTCCTATGGACTGTATGTTTGTGTCTCCCCCAAATTCATATGTTGAAGCCCTAATCCCTGACGTCATGTTATTTGGAAATAGGACCTTTGAAGAGATGGTTGAGTTTGGATAAGTTCATGGGATTAGTGCTTTTTTAAGGGATTGAAGAGAACAGAGCATTCACTTTCTCTCCACCATGTGAGGGCACCGCAAGATGAAGCTGTTTACAAACCAGAAAGAGGGTCCTCACAAGAACTCAACCATGATGACAACCTAATCTTGAACCTTCCAGCCTTCATAACTGTGAGAAATAAATTTTGTTGCTGAAGCCCCCCAGTCTATGGTATTCTGTTATAGCAGCCCAAACTGACTAAGTTACAGCTAAGACAATCTCTTCTCTGTAGATTCCATTGTCTAAAATCATCATATTATCTCCACTTCTAACTACTCCCATGTCCTCAACCCATTCCAACATGGCTGTAGCTCTCATTTCTTCATGGTATCCATCAACAATCAAATCTAATGACCTCTGCTTAATGCTCTTCTCCTCAATTTCTTAACCACATGGGACACTATCATTCGGAAATTATGGTTTCTCAGGTCTATCTTTAACTGTTCCTTTTCTGTCACTTTGACAGAGAGAAGAGCAGCTTCCTCTATGTCTAGCATCTAAATCTTTAGTTTTATACTAGGGAAGAGGGAGGATGATAGAATCGGAGACCCTGAGAAAGCTTTTCAACATCTGCATGACCCACGTTGTCCTCAAGTTCACACACCATGAATCCAAATTGTGGATGGGAAGAAACATGTGCTTGGCCATCTGTATGACTGGCACAGTAAAAGGCATGAATCACTAAATAGTAATTCTGTTACTAGGTGCTTTTTAATAGAGGTATGGAGAGTGTTTCATCTTTGCCTCTTGCATTTTCATTTCCGCTCCAAGGAGGAGGACCCTCTTCCTGACAAGTAGAGTTTAAACTCTCCCTCCAAAAGGATGATTCTGTCTTAGAGATCTACAGCCACCAAGGAATCTTCAAGAAGCAAGAAGTAGGCACAACATCAAGCTACGTGGAACAAAAGCACACAATACGGACTGCTAGACCATTGGCAATTCTTACCTCTAGTGAGAAGATCCTTAAAGAAACACCAGAAGAGCACTGGCACTAGAATCTTCTGTTTATCTCCCATGAAAGCATGCTACATGCAGATATGCTGAGGAAAATAATAATGGTTCTCATCGGAGTTATTATCAGTAATATTGTTTGTCTTCATAAATTCTGGGGTTAAACTGCATTATCATAGATACAAGAATAGTTAGAAACCTACCTGACAGATATAGTTGATACTTGGCTGGTCAGATTAGGGAGAAAATAAATAATAAATGTAGAATTCTGGCTCAAGGCTTATTTCTGATCCAGGATATTACATACCAGATAAACTTTCTTCAAGTATCTGGAAAGTCTAGAACCTTCAGAGAATGAATACTGCTAGTACCTCAGCAAGACAATAACCCTTAGAAGCATGTCTAAGGATAAGAGTAGCAGTGTACTTTGGGGTGGTACAGCTGACTCAGTTTTCTGATCCTAGGCCCGAAAAAAGTAACTTTTTCTTTCTTATGAATGTATCACAATGGGCTCTCTCCTAGAGGAAGTGAAAATACCACAGCACCTACTCTCAAAATTTGCAATTTATTTGTGTGTAAAAGCTTTTCTTTATGTGCATGCATGTGGGTGGAAGGAGTCCTGAGGCTTAGCAAAATCCTGGCAAGAAACACCAGAGTGTAGTCTCAAGGCCTCCTTTCTCTCCGAATTCTGTGTTTCTCTCAGAAAAAGGGCACTGCATCACAGAATTTCTCTACAACTTACTTGGAAAACTTATAAATGATCTGAGTCTACACTCCGGGGCATAATGAGTTATTGAGAGCTAAGGGCTCTGCCTCATGGTAGCACACTCTGATTTCATGACATGTTTCAGTTGCTTTCACAGTCATCAAGAAAGAAGGCCACATGTCAGCCTCTTCTTAACCTATGGTTATGAATGAGGATAAATTATGCTTGTACTACCAGACTCTGCAGCCCCACCATGCAGATATGGGAGTGACTGATGAGGACTTACTTGCTCTTCATAGAACTCCAAAATAATTTATCACTCCAAGTAGCAAAAGGATTTCCTCCAGATGATCTAAATGTTTGGACCTTGAGTATACATTCTTGAAAAAAAATTAGAGCCCCTTAACCGCTGAACCTGCAGGCAAACTTCATGTGCTTAACTCTCAGACTATTTCGTTTTTTTAATTTTCTTCCTCTTAATCATATTTTCTGTACAGTGGATATATAATAGTAAGACATTGTGGTAGAAATTCTTGTCTCATTGAGCTTTAATGATAAAACAAGATATCTGAGTATTATTAGCATGTTTGAAGCCTGAGGCTTCAAAATTGAAGCCTTCAGGTACTTTTTCATTGGCTCCAGACAGACACAAAAATTAATTAACAGAAGACAGGAATTAATTTTTATATTTGCCACGGTAGTATCTTCTCAGTATCACATAGTTACTTGAATAATGTCTCCAAAATACTATAAAAGTGTATAGATACTTTCAAAAGATTCATGATTTGGCACAGAAACAAAAGGTTTTAAAATATTCCTTGAAGCTGGGTGCGGTGGCTCATGCCTATAATCCCAGCACTTTGGGAGGCTGAGGTGAGAGGATTGCCTGAGCTCACAGGTTCGAGACCAGCCTGGGCAACTTGACAAGAGCTCGTTTCTACAATAAATCAAAAATTAACTGGGCGTAATAGCGCATGCCTGTAGTTCCGGCTAATTGGAAGGCTGAGGCGGAAGGATCACTGGAGCCCAGCAGTTCGAGGCTGCAGTGGTCTTAGAGTGTGCCACTGCCCTCCAGCCTAGTCAATAGAGTGAGACTCCAACTAAAAAACAAAAACAAAAACAAACCCTCTCTCTCTCTCTCTCTCTCTCTCTATATATATATTTTTTTTTTCCATGAACAATGGCTTTAACATGTTATTATTTTGGATCTAGAGACAGATATCAGAATATCAAGAATATCAATCAAAGACACTTGTTGAGTGCCAATACTAAATGTAAGAAATTCAGATGATCAAGGCATAGTCCCTGCCTTTCAGATGAGCAAAGGAGACAAATATGTAAGTAACAAACACAGCAGAACCACTCACTATTTGAAGGGGCTTCCAGATAACTGCAGAGCTCAGCCTCATCATTTGTTGAACTTTTTGTACAGGTTATTTTTTCCTCTTGAGTTATTTGATTTAATATTTGTTACTTGATATATGACAGGCACCATCTGACAGGTGTGCAAACACTCCTCAGACAGCCATTTGTCAAAAGACCTAGTGCTAGAGGCGCTGTGCTTACCCTAAGTACAGATGACTTGTGCAAGAAAAAGTCCTGGAAGAGGAAGACACAATTTGAGTTATTTTTCCTGGTGTTTGTCTCCAGTCAACATTTACCCTCACATTTTAAAGTGCTTTAGTTACTTTGTAGAAAGTGAGTGTCAAAAGAATGCAATATTAATAGGTTTACATTAAGGTCTCCTGGTATTATTTAGGACAATGTTTTACAGTTTATAAACTGAAAGTAGAATGGTATTAATAAGGAATCAGTTATACAATCGTTAAAAAAAAGAAGCATAAGTGCTTTTGCCCTGTTTCACTAGTGTAAGACTTTATTTTATTCTTATTTCTCCCCCTCAATAAAATTTCTTGCTCTTTCCTTTTAAAAATGACTTTAATTGACTAGAGAAGGATAATGTAAAATATATGCACGGTGTATAGAAAGATACTTCAATAAATATCTCTGTACTTACTATTAAGACTAAGAAATGACAACTTTGAGGCCCTCCTAATTTATGCTTTCCCTTTCCACTAAAAAACTGATTATGAATTTTATTCTGAATTTTGTATTAATCATTCCTTGGCTCTTCGTTACAGTCTTATCACATTTTTTAAAATTTCAAAACGATATGTCATTGGTTTTACATATTTCTGAATGTCATATTGATAGGATAATACTGTATATATAACCTTTAAAAAAATTAGCCATTGTGTTTATGAATCAATTTATTGTTAGCTGTCATATAATGTCCCATAGTTTATTTATATATAAATATGCCACCATTTTTTGGTCTTCTCAAGTGATAAGACAAGTATCTTAGTATCTTTCTATTACAAGCAGTGATACTAGAAGCATCCTTGTGTATGTCTCCTGGTGCACTTGTCTAAGAGTTTCTAAGATATATGCTTAGGAAGAGATTTCTGGGTTATAAGAAATGCATATGTTGAAAAGACACAATATTATTAGTATGTCAGTTCTCTCCCAAAAGATCTATAAATTCATTACAAGTTCAGTTGAAATCTTAGCAGAGTTTTGGGTAGAACCTGAAAATTACTTCTACAATTTAGAAGTAATTTGGAAATTCAAAAAGCCTAGAATAGCCAAAACAACTTTGAAAATGAAGGTCAAAGTTAAATAATTTATACTCTTGATTTCAGGACTTATAAAATAAGCAAAACAATGTGGTGTTGGCATAAAACTAGACCATTAGTTCAATGGAACAGGAGTCCAGAAATAGACCACACACATATAGTCAATAATTTTTGACAAAATGCTAGGACAATTCAGTGGAGAAAGGACTTTTTTTTCAACAAATGGTGCTATAACAATTAGGTAGTCATGAGCAAAAAATAATAACCTTAATCCTTGTCACGAACCATATCCAAAACTTGACTCAAAATGAATCATTATTATATGATCACATCAAAACCTAAAACTATAAAACAAAAAATCTTAATGTCCTTAGATTTGACAAAGTTTTCTTATGTGCAATGCAAAAAAGCACAAACTTTGAACAAAATAAAGTGAATTAAACTTCTTGAAAGTTAAAAACTTTTGCTCTGTGGAAGACCCCATGAAGAGGATGAAAAGACAAGCTACAGAGTGAGAGAAAGTCTTTTCAAAACACATATCCAATAAAGCAGTTGTACCTAGACTATGTAAAGAACTCTTACAACTCAATACAATCTACTTAAAAATGAGACAAAATGTTTAAAAACAAATATGAGATTAAATGACTCAAGAGGAAAAAATGACCCATACAAACCAACAAATATTGGTAGCATCAGAAGTTTAACCAATAATGAGAGTGAGCCCCTGTGGCTATCTGAAAGGCCTTCAGAAGAGCGAGTGGTTTTGTTCTCATTGTTTTTTGGATGCCTGTCTTCTCTGCTCATCTGAAAAGTGGGGACTATGCTTTGCTTATCTTTGAATGCCTAAGCTCTTAGTATTGGTGTAAAGTGGACTGTGACAATTTGAGGATGCATATTTTAATCTTTAGAGCAATGTAGAAATACAGATAGGTGTAGCTTAAGATGCCACTGAGAAGATGGAAAGAACATTTTAAAAATACTACTTTATTCCAAATAATACAATAAATGAGGAGGAAATGAGGGACAAAGCATAAAGATCAGAGGTGCCAAATAGAAAAAAAAAAAAACCCAGTAAAATTGGAGACTTAAACACAATCATATCAAAAATTACATTAGATGTAAATGGACATCACACTTTTCCCAAAAGGCGGCAATTACTTGGATGAATATATACATATTATCAGGACCAAACCATATGATGTCTATTTTAAATATAAAGACACACACCAATTGAAAGTAAATGATTGGGAAAATAAATATCATTGTAAACAATAAGTCTAAGAAAGCTAGTGTGGATGTATAAATATCAAAGTAGTTGTGAAGATGAGTCTTATCAAGCACAAGAATGGTAAAATCATAATGATTAAAAAGTCAATTTATAAATATTTTGTAGCAATCCTAAATGTTTATGCACCTAATAACATAACTTCAAAATACATAAAGCAAAAATTGACTGAAAGGGAGAAATATACCTCCAAAAACATATTTGGACATTTTAATATTTCTCTTTCAGTAGTCAACAGAACAGTTGATAAAAAATTAGAGAACATTTAGGACACTTGAGAAACAATATCAACTATCAAACTGTCAACCATATTGACAGTTATGTAATAATACATACTCATTTTAAGTGTACATGGGACATTTATCAACAGAACGTATACACTGGGTCATAAAACTAGTCCACTGATACAAGACATTATTATTTTTATTTAATCACAAGGACAAATGTTTAAAATTTTTTTTATTAGTCTTTCCAAGGGTAATTAGAGATTTAACATCACTATCCTTTTTATTTCCGGTTAGTTAGTCCCCAGGTTATTCTAGTTAAATTCAATTTGATTCTACTTCTCGGTGCCACACATACCACTTACATGACTGCATTACATTAAGAAAGCTGTTATAAAACCTTACCCATTAGCCCTCATTGGCTGGTTATCCCTGGCACTACTGGTAAAGAACGATAGATGTGACCATCTCTTTCTACTAAATAATTTATGTACACAGAATTTCTTTTCTTCTACTATTACAACTCCAGGCTCATTTAAATTCAGTTACCTCCCAATATTTATAGCATTGGAATTCATGAAATACTAATGAGGAATTATAACTTGGTGCTACTTTAAAATAAATTGAGCTATTAGAATTTAAAGGTTTGATTTAGGGATATCCCTATTATTTCACTTGGAAATAGCTATTAAGTCTTTCTAACATGATAGGTCTTTCCTTGTGTTGAAAGAGCTTACAGTCTAGGAAAGGAGAGGCAAATATCTCAGAAGAAACGTTCTTTTCTTTTAAAGAACAGAAGGGAGGGTCCAGCCTCCCTTCTGCTTGAGTGCAGTAATTTTAGTCTTTTGCAAAGTTCTCTTTCCATATATTTCTAGGCGTCCCTTGGACATGGTTATTGTTAAATGAATTGTTTGATTACTGCCATGTTGCTAAGCCAACCAGCCATCTCAGTTTTGCCCAAGGGCCACTGCTGCCATTCCTCTATGTCCTAGTTTCTAAAGTGGCTCCCTTTGAACTGCCGCTGTTCTGCCCTGTGATGTTTTATTCCAGCATGGGCTCCTAACTCTGTAAAATTTACCATATGTTCACTAAAAGAAGAAAAAAAAGAACAATTGATAATAACTGCTAGATATGGTCGACTAGTAAAGCCAGCATACCCAGACCCTTAGCTTCTAGCCTCTTGTCCTGTTGACAGTTTACCTATCCCCAAAGGACTGCTCACATGGAGACCCATTCAAAATACAGAGCCATGCAGCCTCCAAGTTTCTGAGGAAGATTTGTTCTTCTCATCTTCATTCTTTGTAGTTTAAGACATACCTACTTCAACCTTGTATTGGTACTGGAGTGAATCTCTCCTTTGGAACATAGACAGTGAAGACATCTACTTTCGTCAAAAGAAATTTTACCTTCTACCCACAGGGACATAGTCTAGTCCTAGGATTTCAATCACACTACCATGCTAGACCTCAATAGTGAAGTATCGGTATATTTCTCTAACTCTTGAGTTATTCTCTAAATAGGTGACAAGTGGAAAAAGACAGGTAGACTTTATCAAGGCAAGTTTCTCTCACTCCTACAATTACGTCTTGCTTTCAAGCAGAGTCTGTGGCCTACATATCCTTCTTGCTGTTTTTGGATTTTGGGGAAAATATCAGTTCCTGATCTTCTTTGAGATAGCTTCCTCAGTCTTCATCCACATCCCATCATCATACACACACACATTTTCTAAGAAAGTAATAATATATACCTGTATAGATTAGTTTAAATTTGTACTTGGAAAGGGATTCTTGCTCTAAAGAAAACAATCTGCATGGAGTCTTTCCACTCTGCCCACCACAAAGAATCTCTTTTACATCATTTTGCTCTATTACTTTTAGCTTCTAACACCTCTGCACCCAGAAAAAAACTCTGCTGTACATTTGCATATCTCATGGTCCTTCTGGAAAAAAAAATGTTCTCTGAATAATGAGATGATCTGCCTCCAAGGCAAAATTAAGTGTTTACTTCTTGCAATAGCAAAATTTCTCTGCTGGATACTCCAATATGACAGTTTTCAGATTCTTCCCTTCTTGATAAAAAAGAGGTGACTGTTTTTCCTTCCTTTCTATTTGTGTGTTTGGGAGGCATCTAAAATATAATGTGACCAAAACAGAGCTCTTGATTTCCTTCCTTCCCAAATTTCCCCTATCACTCTGTACTCCAGTTCTTTATAGGGCAACTCTAAGAATTTGGTTGCTCAAGTAAAAACATAGTTATCTTCTTTTCATCCCCTTTCCCCACGACACCTCTTTCTCTCTCCTTCCAAACTATTAACTGTTGTCTTGCTGCCTCCACATAAAATTAATCTTAAATCCATGCATTTATCTTCCCTCTAGTCACGTGATCCTGTGATTATTGGAGTAACCCTCTAACTAGTCTCTCAGCTTCCATTCTTGTATTCCCTAGAAGCCTGAGTGATTTTTATAAAAGCGAAATTCAAACCATGTCACTTTCCTGCTAAAATCAAATAATGGTTTCCTACAGCACTTAGAATAACAACGAGACTCCTTTCCATGGCCTAAAAAATCCTCATTGATAAAGAAAGAATTCTTGATTCTTGGTGACTTATTGACTGCGGAGGGAGAAGCGGTATCAAGATGAAATGCTCAACGTAAAATGTGTCATGAAGTGGCCCAGACAATTCAGGTAACACTCATCAACTCTTCAGTTTAAATGTGAGGTACAGGTTTCTGGTTAAATCACTTTCTAGAAGATAAAAGGAGAAATCAATTTTGGGTTGAGGATTAAGAATGAGAGAGAAGTAAACAAAATATACAAAAGGAAGGAAGGAATATCAAATGTTTTTACAAAATGTTCAGAAAATAAATTTTAAAAAGCAAACATATTATCACTTATAAGGAAACAAAATGGATTAGATTCACCTGAAGTGGCTGCTTCTTAGGCAGTAACCATGTAAAAGAAAGCCCTCTTACAAACATAGCCAATAGTGGTGTGTTAATGTTTATGAACATGTACATACATTTACCTCAGTGCCTGAGTCATTGGTAGCAATGTTGAGAGTGTAAGGCCCTTTCAGGGCTTATGCACATCTTCCAGGTGAAGAAAGTACTTTAAATATTTTGCTAAGTATGGAACAACTGTAGTTGTCTGATTCCATGGGGTTATCAAGCACTCCCAGGAATCAGAAAGTGAAGGTCAAAGCAGCCTCCTTGGAAAGAGGGAAGCTCCACAGTCATGTGCTGCTTTTTCTTTGTGGCATTAGGTGCATGAAGTGGGGATATGACACAGAAAAAATTTCTAAACTTATGCCTCAAGAAATTTTGAGCCAAATTCGTTTGCTAAGGTATTGCTAATAACGTTTACTTGCTAAGGCATGCTAATACCATGACAACCCCTACTTAGAATCAGAAGACTAGAAGTGGGCAGGTCTGAGAAAGTCTGTTTGTTGTAGTGGAATTGTCAAATGGCAACTTTGTCCTCCTGTTGGCCATATAAGTCTGTGCTGAGACTCCGTGTCTCTGGCTTTCTCCTTCACTAGAGGGAAACAGAAGTCTCACTGCAGAGGAAATGCAGGGCAACAAACAGGCTCTTTTAGCTGATGAGGAGAGTTGGAAGGATAAGCTGAGGCTGTCCTCTTAAATAACTCTGGCCTCCTGTGGATGGAAAATGGGCTAGAAGAAGCAATAGCAGCTGTCAGAAGGGACATAAAAGGTATTTTGATGTCAGATTTTCCTGAAGCCTGAGAGGTTAGCACCAGTTCTCAGAAGAGTACCTAATATGAGCAGAAGGCTCAGGGAGTGGGGCAGTGATTTGTTTACTTTAATACTAGCTCCCAATCCTAAACAAAAAGAGCAAAGCTGGAGGCATCTTATTACCTGACTTCAAATTATATTACAAGACTGTAGAAACCAAAAGAGCATGTTACTGGTGTAAAAATAGAAACAGATCAGTGGAACAGAACAGAGAACCCAGAAATAAAGCCACATACCTACAACCAACTGATTTTCAACAAAGTTGACAAAAATGTACACCAGGGAAAGGACACCCTATTCAATAAATTGTGCTGGGAAAATTGGAGAGCCATAGGCAGAAGAATGAAGCTGGACCTATATCTCTCACCATATATAAAAATGAAGGTGATGGATTAAAGACTAGAACATGGGCCCTGAAACTATACAAATTCCAGAAGAAAATCGTGGAAAAACTCTTCTAAACATTGACCTAGGCAAATAATTTATGACTAAGTTCTCAAAAGCAAACACAACAAAACAAAAATAGACAGTCAGAACTTAATTAAACTAAAAAGCTTCTGCTCAGCAAAAGAAATAATCAAAAGAGTAAACAAGCAACCTCCAGAATGGGAGAAAATATTTGAAAACTATGCATTCAACAAAAGGCTAATATCTGTACTCTATAAGGAACTCAAACAACTCAATGAGATAAAAATAAATAACTCCATTACAAAGTGAGAAAAGGACAAGAACAGATATTTTTCAAAAGAAGACATACAAGTAGACAACAAACATTTAAACATGCTCAACATCAGTAATCATCAGAGGAATGCAAATTACCACCACAATGAGATACCAAGTTATACCAGTCAGGATGGCTATCATTAAAAAAATCAAAAAATAACAGATGTTGGTGAGGCTGTAGAGAATAGGGAACACTTGCACAACTGTTCATGGGAATGTAAATTAGTTCAACCTCTAAGGAAAACAGTATGGAGATTCTCAAAGCAATAATAACAGTGCTTTCATTTCAACAATACCACTAATGGGTATCTACCCCCAAAAAGAGAAATAATTTTATCAAAAAGATTCCTGCACTTTTATTTATTGCAGTATTATTCATGATAACAAAGTCATAAAATCAACCTTTGTTCATCAATGGAAGACTGAATAAAGAAAGTGTGGCATATGTATAAAATGCCAAAAAGTGTATACGCATTTTAAACAATGTTGTCTATGTATTACTTTTTGAAGTTGAATTGAATTATGGTAGCAATGTGTAGTATGATGTTCAGTCAACCATGTTTCTGCCATTTTCTTTGACTGTCCTGCCTGTCTCTTGGTGATGCTAGCATTCATTTAATTAATGCCATCTTTTGAGCGAACATCATACTTTTAAAGTGTATATACGCTTTTTGGCACCAAATATTTATTTGTATTTTGGTTATGTTACACAAAAAACCCAGACTTCACCACTGCACAGTATATTCATGTAACCTGAATGCATTGTGCTCCCTAAATCTGTAAAAATAAATAAATAAAAAGTAAAAGTGTACTCTGAAATAATAGCATTTTTCCTATATTTTTAATGTTATAATTTAGTAGATTAGATTAAAAAGAGGGTTAGTTAGCTGGGCTCGGTGGGTCAGCCTATAATCCCGCACCTTGGGAGGCTGAGGTGAGTGGATTGCCTGAATCCACAGGTTCGAGACCCGCCTGGGCAACTTGGTGAGACCTCATCTCTACAATAAATCAAAAAATCAGCCGGGCGTGGTAGCGCGTGCCTGTAATTCCGGCTACTCGGAAGGCTGAGGCGGAAGGATC
>CAUYQG010043737.1:0-23236 GCA_963574415.1 Tarsius wallacei | reverse complement strand
TACCAGCCGGGCTCGGTGGCTCAGCCTGTAATCCTGCGCCTTGGGAGGCTGAGGTGAGTGGATTGCCTGAGCCTGCGGGTTTGAGACCCGCCTGGGCAAGTGAGACCTCATCTCTACAATAAATCAAAAAATTAGCCGGGCATGTTAGTGCGCGCCTGTAGTTCCAGCTACTTGGAAGGCTAAGGCGAAGGATCGCCAGAGCCCAGCAGGTCGAGGCTGCGGTGGCCAGGAGCGGCCGCTGCACTCCAGTCTAGGTGACAGAGTGAGACTCCGACTCAAAAAAAAAAAAAAAAAAAATTATCTACCAAAGTGGCCACTCACTATCCACAGTTATCAGTTACGTGTAAAATATGTTATTAGGACAAGGTATATTCTATTCAGAAATATATTGCCATTTAAAAAATTGTTTTCCAATAAAAATCACTGAAATATAAAATCAACTGCCAATTTTTGCTCTAAACTATGGTAGGTAGACCAGAAATAAAATTAGGTCAACATGAATAATTTCCTTCATGGCAGGTTATGAAATTTAATGTACATGGGCTTTTCTGTCTTTGAAGTTAACGTGTAATTATGTTTGCTTTATGCCAATTCATCCGCCCGCCAATGTTACAAACTGAAAAAAAAGAAAGACAGCCTGCTTGAAGCTACCTCTCTCTCCATACACACACCAGGCCAGAAGACAGAATTGCTGGGGGCACACTCCCCACTGGACTCTGAGTGTGTGATGTGGGAGAGGCCTGCTCCTGTCCCTCTCAGTGTATAAGGACAAACAGACTATCTCTGTGTTTTGTTACTGGCTCAGTACAAAAATATAAATCAGGCCAGTTGCAGTGGCTCACGCCTATAATTCAAGCATTTTGGGATGTGGAGGCAAGAGGATTGCCTGAGTCCCGGGGTTCAAGACCAGCCTTGGCAACATAGTGAAATCTTGTCTCTACAATCAATCAACAAATTAGCCAGGCATGGTGGCACACCTATGATTCTAGCCACTTGGAAGGCTGAGGGAAAAGGATCACCTGAGCCTAGCAGGTTGAGGTTGCAGTAGTCGTGAGCGTGCCACTGCACTCCAACCTGGGTAACAGACCGAGACCCCCGAAAATATGTCAGTCTTCCTCAGTGCCCTCCCATAACTGGCCCTTAGAATGTGACTTTCCTAGATGGCTCATCACTTATTTTCTGAAAGTCATCATTTATCAGCCCAAACCATTCCTGCAGGAGGATGCTTGGCCACTCTACCCAGGAGTGCCTTGGCCAGGAGGAACATTTTTAAAGATAATACTCTTTTCATTCTCTTTCTTCTGAAACCTCATCCTTCCCTTGTGTACCAATAAACTCTATGCCAAAATCACAGTTGAAAATCATAGTTTGATTTTTTGGCCTAGTCTTTCTTCTATTATTAAGAGAATATTCTTTTTATTAAATGGCAGTTATTACTTTAGAAAACCCAAGTTTCACCATGATTTCGGCTGCAGATCAAGGAAATAAAGTATCAAGAAATCAAGACTGCTAGAATCCTTAAGTGGATAAAAGACAAATTCAAACCCAAACAACATAGTGAGACCCCGTTTCTACCTAAAATTGAAAAAAATTAGCCACGTATGATGGTGTGCACCTGTAGTTCCAGCTATTTGGGAAGCTGATCAGTTGATCCCAGGAGCTGGAGGCTGTGGCGAGCTGTGATTGTACCACTGCACTCCAGCCTGGGAAGCAAAGTGAAACCCTGACTCAAAACCAACCATCATCAAAAAAAAAAAAAAAAAAAAAAAACCCAAAAAAAACAAAATACAATTTTAAGGGAATATCTGGCTACTTGCCACTAACCACTAGGCCCCATTTGTTTTTTCTCTTCATCAAAAACAATAAAAATAAAATATATCTAAAGACACAGATTGCAGATTGACTTGAGCCAATCTGACCATTTGGCAATTCTCATTTTTTGGTGGTAAACACCTGGGATCAGAGGAAGTTGGAGACCCGACATCCCCTTCCACCGCCTCCTCACCCCCAGGTGGCTCGTTAAGATGAAAACTAGTTTTGGGCCAGTTCCGGCCAAACTTAGCTTTGTTAGCAAGCAGGCACAAAAGTCATCATCATGATTGATTGATTGATTATGACTCATCTTGGGCAAGTCTCCACTCTCAGATACTAACACGTGCCTGGCACAAGAAGGAGCAGACACACAGAATTCCAACAGCAACTCAGATGCACATGGAGTGGAAGCAGGTAGCAGATGCCCATCCTCAACCTGCTGGGCTCAGGCAGGAGAAGGAGGCAGGCCTGTATGGACTCCTGGACTCAGGGCACTGCCCACAGGCGTGAGGCTCAGGGGCTTGCTGCCAAGCTGTACTATTCTCATGTAAGAATATTGGAATCCAGTGTAAGCTTCTACCCAATCTCATAGCTAGAAGGCAATCCTCTTAGCCAACGAAAATGTCTTTCTTACATCACTTATGCTAATTGGTACACCCTCTGGTATAGACGTCTATAACAATAACATAATGCTTCCATCACTACTTGAGATCATGGTTTTCTGGTTAGGATTTTTCAAATTCTATCCAAAATCCCTAGAGTGAAGGTTATTCAAATTCATTTACACATATGTATATCACAGTGTTTACAGCAGAGATAACTTTCTAACATAGACTACCTGTAAGTCTGACATCTTTGGACAACATGGTGAGTGTAGTTAGAAACAATGTATTGTGTTCATGAAAATCACCGAGTAGATTTTAAGTGTTCTTACCACACAAAAAATGATATGTATGTGCGGTAATGCATATGTTAACGAGCTCAATTTAGCCATTCCACAATGTATACATGTTTCAAAACATTGTGTTGTATGAAATAAATACATATAGTTTTTATTTGCCAATTTAAAAAAATTAATCGGTTAAAATTGACATCAGCCTGGGTAACATAGCAAGACCTTGTCTCTATAAAACAAAAAATCAGCTGGCTATGGTGGCACATGCCTATAGTCCCAGCTACTTGGGAGGATGAAGAAGGAGGATGACCTAAGCTCAGAAGGTCAAGGCTGCAGTGAGCCATGATCATGCCACTGCACTCCAGCCTGGGCAACAAAATGAGACCCCCAACTCAAAAAAAAAAATTGACATCTTCAACCCCTCCAATACTACAGTCTATCCTATTGCTGTAGAAATTGTGGAAATAGGGCTGGGCACGGTGGCTCACACCTATAATCCCAGCACATTATGAGTTCGAGATGAGAGGATTGCCCGAGCTCATGGGGTCGAGACCAACCTAGGCAACTTGGCAAGACCTCATCTCTACAAAAAAAAAAAAAAAAAATGATGGTGTGTGCCTGTAGTTCCAACTACTTGGAAGACTGTGGCATAAGGATCACCTGAGCCCAGCAGTTTGAGCTGGTGGCCACAAGTATGCCACTGCACTCCAGCCTGAGTGACAGAGTGAGACTCCAAAAAAAAAAAAAAAGAAAAAATGTGGAAATATGCAAATAAATTCATACTAGTCTTTTTGAGTTTGCATCCATGTCAATGTCCAGCCATTATCAAAAAATGTGTTTGAATAGAATGCAGAGAGAGGCACATGAAAATAAGGTAAGGGTGAAAATGACCTGGAAAGTTCTTTTAGCTTTAAAATTAAATTATTTTAGCAGAGTTTGCTAAAAGGACTACGAGGAATGGGACAGAGATGGGGACAGTCTTCTTCTCCACATGCGTCCTCGCTTTTGCAAAAGGAGCCTAAGTCCCTCCGCAGAGGAAGGATTTCCTTTCTAGGCTTTGTGGGTTAGACGCTGAGTTATTAAGAGCGACTTCTGGAGCCAAGGCTCAGTCAGGTAAAGAACGCAATGAAAGGGGCCATTGAGCAGAGGTAGCCCCATCCTCCCCTGTTCATCAAAGGAACAAGCTGGGTTCTTTACCAGAGTCATTTACCTCTGCAGACAGCGCAGGTCGTTGTTCCCTGGGCAGGACAATGACTCACTTGATCGATAACCCGCTGCCTTATCAGTTACAATAACGCGCGCCTTGCAGCCTTCTACTCACCATTGGCATTTGCACTGGATGATAAATTAATAGATTAAAAGAGCATGTTTTTATTTGGCAAAACCTTCAGGAACACGTTCAGAGCTAGTTCCTATTATTTTGCATAATTATCAGGTCAGGGTGCTGGGCTTTCTTCTATGTAAAGTAACTAATAGAGTGAGAAGGACAACAGGCCAGGACAGGAGGGACTTAGCCTCTTGTCCCAACTCTACCATTCGCTAAATGTGTGACAGCCTGATCCTTTCTCTGAATTGAGACCAGACCAGATGATCTGTAAGATCTCTTCTGAGACCTAGCACTCATTCCTTTAACAATTACTATGATTATTTTTGAGTCAAGTCTCACTCTGGCAGACATGAGAACTGTTACGCTGTCTCACTTCTGTTGACTGTTGAAGCAGGCAAAATGCCAATATATCATAGAAGGAACACGTGAAAGTATTGTTAGCCATTCACACTTTAGCATAAACAAGGAAACAGAAGCTAAATTCTGATAGTAGGAATGTTGTGGGGAAGTTTAACGGAGAACAATCGTGAAGGACCAGAGGGGAAGGCTTGAAGGCACCAAAAAGTAATCATAGCTCCTTAGCAATTTTGTCTAAAGCTCCAGAATGTTGGCAAGAAAAATAATAAATCTAAATGATCAGATGTACTCTTGCTGTTTGTTTTATTTCATTGTACTGATTTGAAAAGCAGCAGCCAGTCAATAAATACTAACTCTCTTTCTATCTCCTTAGTCTTTTTTAAAAAATTACAACAGATTTAGTTTAAGATCTTAATTGGCTTTTATTTGTCAGTCTAGAATTGGGTGATAGCTTATTCTTTTTAAAATTTTTTCTTTTTCTGCTTAATTTTTTTAAAATATAGAGACGGTCTCACTATATTGCCCAGGCTGGTCTCATACTCCTAGACTCAAGTGATCCTCTCACCTTGGCCTCCCAAAGTGCTGGGATTACAGGCACGAGCCACTGCACCTCGCCCTACCACCTTAGTCTTGACTCCCTGTATTACGGGGTCTTCAAAGTTCCTGGTCTCACTTCCCTCTCTACTCAGCCTTCCAATGGTCAGAGTTGGGAACCACCAAACAGAAAGGAAGTGGAGCCAGCGAGCACTTGATGTTGTACGCTGAGGCTCCGCTGAGTCCCTGGAGAATCTTGCACTGGAGGGTGTGGCAGTAACATAGGTGGCCATCAGGCCCTTACCGTCTCCACCCATGGCCATCCCCTGGCAGCAATTCAGGCCTAGCCACGGGATCCTAGGGTCAGGCACTGTCAGGATGGTGCTGGACTGCCAGGAGCCTGGGGAAGCAAGGGCCTATCTTGATGCCAGTGGTTTCACTCATCTGGACGAGAAACGCAAAAATCACAGGTTCCCCAAGACTGGTATGTTTTTGAGAAACTTATTTATAAACAAGACGCCCCCAGGAACATGATTATGTGACTTCTCTCGTTTTATTTTATTTTGTTTTACTTTATTTTTTTGAGCCGGAATTTCACTCTATCACCCAGGCTGGAGTACAGTGTCATGCTCACGGCCACCGCAGCTTCGACCTGCTGAGCTCCGGCAATCCTTCTACCTGAGCCTTCCAAGTAGCTGGAACTACACCATGCCCGACTAATTTTTTGATTTGTTGTAGAGACAAGGTCTCGCCAAGTTGCCTAGGCTGGTCTCAAACCCCTGAGCTCAGGAAATCCTCTCGCCTCCATCTCCCAAAGTGTTGGGATTATGGCATGAGCCACCACACCTGACAACTTCTCTCACTTTAAAGGATTCAGGAATTATCAATAAATGTTGTCTTCTCTGTTCAACAAGAGATGACCCATATTCCTTCCAAAAATTGTTCAACCTGAATCGAATTATGAGGAAATAATCAGGCAAATCCAAATGGAAGGATGTTCAGCCAAACAACCAGCCTGAACGCTTTAAAAATGTCATTGTTCTAAAAGATCAGAATAAGAATAAGATAAAGGCTAGGTAACTGTTCTATACTAATGAAGAATATTGAATGTAAAACTGACTCCTGTGAATAATCTTTCACTGGATCCTCACTCAGAAAAAAAATGTATCCATATACAGTAAGTCCCCTACATAAAAACAAGTTCCATTCTGAGAGTGCATTTGTAAATCCAATTTGTTCATAAGACCAACAAAGTTAGCTGATGCACCCAACTAACACAATCGACTATATAGTACTGTACTGTAATAGGTTTATAATACTTTTCACATAAATAATCCATAAAAAAACAAACACAAAAAATAAATAAAACTTTTTTCGTCTTACAGTACAGTACCTTGAAAAGTACGGTGAACTAACTGACATGATTTGGCATGTGAATGCACATTCACATGTTTGAAAGTTCATGCCTTGAATGTTTATACATAGGGGACTTATTGCATATGACAGGATTAGGATGACTGGAAGAATTTGAACTATAACTACATATTAGATAACAGCATTTTATCAATACTAGCCTTTCTGAGTTCACATTGGACTTATTGTACCATGATTATGTAAGAGTATATGGAGATATGAATCTCTTAGGAGGTGCACATTAAATAAATTAGGAGTGATGGTTAGTTTGCTGTGTCAACTTGACTGGCGACAGAGTGCCCAGATTAAACATTATTTCTGGATATATCTGTGAGAGTGCTTTGGATGAGATTAGCATATGAATCCTTGGACTTAGCAGATTTAGTAGATTCCTCATCTATATACGTGTTCCCATCTATTGAGGGTCTGAGTAGACACAGGGTAGAGGAGGAACCGCCCCTTGGTTTCCTCCCTGCCTTCTTGTGCTGTGACATCTCATCTTCTCCTGCCCTTGGACTGGAATTCACACTGTGGGCGCCCCTGGTTCTCAGATTTTGAACTTGAACTGAATGAAACCACCAGCTTTCCTGGATGTCTTTGCAGATGGCGGCTCATGGGCCTTCTTGGCAGCCATAGCCAAATGAGCCAATTCCTTATTGTAAATCAAACTCTCTCTCTCTGTGTGTCTCTTTCCCTCTTCCCACCCCCACTATAAATATACATATTTGTGAGGAACCCAAAAAACCCAAAATTTATTCATTAAAAATTGTGTATTTGTTCTTACATGTTTAAGCTTCAGTCACCTTCAAAGGACTCTCCATTTGATGCAGTACACCTATCGAGATGCTTTTTCCACTGCTCAGAACGGTTTGTGAACTCATCCATTTTGATGTCTTTTAGTGCTTCTGCCATATTTTGTTTCACGTCTTCCACATGGGCAAAACGGTTCCCTTCAAGGACTTTCTTCCTCCATGGAAACAAAAGCAGTCGCTCGGGGGTTAAGATCAGGTGAATAGGGAGGGTGGAGTATGGGGGTCATGCTGTTTGGGGTCAAAAACTGCTGAACATGCAGCGTGGTATGGGCAGGTGTGCTTGTAAGTCACCCATCACAAAATGGGCAAAGATGAAAGAATCTCCAAAAACAATTCACTGAGACTGAATGCAGCCTCTCACCACAATGCTAGATGGTCCACTGATGCCGATAGGTTCCTAGAATACTCAGCTAGCGGGGGAATCCTGGCTCCCAGGGGCCCAACCACCAAAAGATAACTCTGGTTTTTTGGGGGTCCAGTTAAACAAAAGTTGAGTGTTTAGGTTTATGAACATAGAAGCAGAAAGATGAGACAGAAAAAATAGGAAATCTCCCTTCAGGGAGACAAGGAAAAACAGAAATGATTGGAGATAGAAAGATAGATAGATGGATAGATAGATAGATAACTCTGATGGGTTCTGTTTCTCTGAGAACTCTGACTACTTGGAGGTCTGTAACTTACTCTCAGCCTCTCTGGGCCTGTCTCCTCACTGTAGTGTCGGCAATACCATGCCTTCTTTATAGGGTTGTGCAAGGCTCACAAGTGAGAATATTATGTGGGAGCTGGTGGTGCACGTCATTCTCACTGGGACCCTTCCAGCTGGTGAATGGAGGCTGGGCAGGGAGTTTCTTTTTCAGCCTCCTATTTTATGTTTGGCTTCTTCTTCAGGGTTCCCCCTGCTTTTCTAGCTGAAGTTGGCATTTGAGCACGTGTAGAGCAGGACACCGGATTAGACCTGGAAGGTCCTGAATCCCTAAAGACACTTGTATGAAATGGAGATGTTGATTTTAGCTCTAAGAAAGACCACTTTCTTCTTGTCTCCCTGAAGGGAGATTGGGTGTTTTTTCTTCACATCTTATCCTCCTGCTGCTACATTCATAATCATAAACACTCAACTTCTTCTGTTCAACTGTAACTCATTTTGCTCTGGGGAAATTAAGAAGGTCCTTGAGTCCGCAAGTCAGATTAAGAAGAACAAGAATGTTTGTGGGCTTTGCTCATTGATGTCACCAAAGACAACCATGCCCTTCCACCAACGTACTAAGACATGACAGTATTTATGACTGTTACCTGTGACTTTGTATAAGTCACGGGCTCTGCTATTTGCTAAGGCTGGTTGCCTACATTTATAATAGAAGGAAATAATAAATTGTAATTAAACATGCAATTTTCATGGACGTCTGAATTCTATCCTCAAATCTCTTGAGAGTCAGAATTCTATCCTCAGATCTCTTGAGAGTCTGTGTCCTTAGGTCAAGAACTCTGGGATATGCCGGGTGTGGTGGCTGGCACCTGTAATCCCAGCAATTTGGGAGGCTGAGGCAGGAGGATTGCTTGAGCCCAGGAATTTAAGATCAGCCTGGGCAACATAGTGAGACCTTGTCTCTACAACAAATCAAAAAATTAACCAGGCATGGTGGCACATGTCTGTAGTTCCAGCTACTCTGGAGGCTGAAGTGGGAGGACTGTCTGAGCCCAGGAGGTCGAGACTGAGGTGAGCCATAATTGTGCCACTGCACAATAGCCTGGGCAGTAAGTAGTGAGAGACCTCAATTCAAAAAAAAAGGAGCGGGGGGGTGGAGGGAGGTGGAAGGGAGAGGGAGGGAGGGAAGAAGGAAGGAAGAGAGGGAGGGAGGGAGGGAGGGAAGGAATGAGTGGCAGCCTGAATGCAGCCGGCCATTTTAATGTTTTAAAAAGTTCAAATGCTGTCTTAATTTTGCTCCTTTTCTCTGAGCCTGGAGCACAGAACCGGGAGTTGTCCCAGTTTCTCTTTAAGTGTGTTATTGCCAAGTGAGGTGAACCTGCCAGAGAATGTGACCTGCACTAGAGAAGAAACTAGCACATGTATTCTAGATTGTGCCAGTGGAATGTAGAGCCGACTTGCATTTCGCTAAAGCAGTGCCAGCTTGTTTCCCTTTGGTGGGTTTGAGTTTCTATGGGCCAGAAAAACCATATGCCAACTCCTAAGTGCAGCTCCATCATGGCAGAACCTGCAGGAACTAAGCACCGCCTTCCACCTCTGTCGCGGTTTAAACCACTTTACCTCCATTTACTCCCCACGGGACACTGCCCATGGTTCTAGGAGCGTGCTGACATCTGTCTTCTAATCTAACTAGGCTTAGTGGGATCTGGAACTTTCATGCTGCACTCCAAGCTCAGGCCCTCGTGATCTTCTCCAGAGCCTTCTAAGGAGAACTAGATTGTTTGTGGACGTTGCTAATTGATGTCACCAGAGATAACCGCGTCCTTCCACAAATGGACTAAGACATGAAAACACTCATGATTTCCATCTGTGGCCTATAAGTCATGGGCTCTGCTATTGGCTAAGGCTGGTTGCCTACATTCATAATAGAAGGAAATACTAAGGCGCAATTAAACGTGCAGTTTTGCTAAAGCAATGCCAAGCGGCTTCCCTTTGGTGAGTTTGAGTTTCTGTGGGTTAGAAGCATCGTTTTTCAACTTCTAAGTGTGATGCCATCACTGCAGAATCAGCAGGAATTAGGCCCCGCCTCACCTTCATAACGGAGCACTTTCATGGCAGGAGTTAATGCTTCCAGTCAACACCTCCCCTCCCTCTTCCTTGCCTCCAGAGTATATCTCTAAAACATTTCATTTCCCCCTCTTTGGTTTAAAATCTTCTATAGCTCTCCATTGCCCTGACTGTAACATTCAAGGCCTTTGCCAACCTGACCCCAAATTTCTCCTCCATGCTCTCCTTCTATCATTCCAAGCCATGCTCCCACGTCATAGCCAAGAGTTCCCCAAAGGGGCCACAAAATGCCCCTCCTTCCACTTTGGCTCGTTGGGTTTCCTCCTCTTCCATGCCCGACGGGTCAATTTCAGTTGCAAGACCAGGTGAAATGTTACCGGGAAACAGCTCAGCTCCCAAGCCAGAATCCATGGCTTCTCGAGGGTCTTGGAACTCGGTCCGATTCAGCTTGGCTGCTCCTTGGTTGCAGACTGAGCCCCAGACCAGAAACTTCAGCTGCTTAAGCAGGTGGAGGCTGCTGGAATTCTTTCAGTTGTCCTTGACTTTGTGCTCTGAGCCTGGAGTGAGGCCGGGAGCTAAAGCAGCCATGCACAGACACAAACCCCAAGCATAAACTCATGGCATAGACTTATGACATGCCAAGATGGCCTTTCAACAAGGGTGGGCTTCTGTCTTGAGCACCCACTAGAAATTCTGCTACTCCTCATCGTGGGGCCTCTATCCTAAACCCCAACCAGTATGGCCAGGATTGTCTCCTTGGTGCTCTGGTATACATCCTGTTACAAACCCCGTCTAGACTTCGAGTATGGATGACCACCGCCCACTGCAGGCAGTCCTCATGGGTGCCCCTTTCTATGGTGAACTCACATCTTTTTCTTAAAATTTATTTTAAAGATGTGAGGTACAATTCAGGATTAGGTATACAAGTAGTCATCGTGCTGATAAAGTTTGGGCCCCCCTTTGGTCTCCACTTCGCCTGGTTTGAGATCAGGTACCCTTATTGATGTCGTGTTCCCCCTTAACCCTCAACCTGGCAGTATCCCGCTACTGCCAATCCTTTTCTTATAGTATTATGGTGAATGTTCAGGGTCTGCTTATGAGTGACACATCTTTTTAAAGAGGGTAAGAACAAGCTCTTAAAACCTGCCATCTGCCCTCTCTCAAACTTTTTTTTTTAAGTGAGGGTCTCACTCTGTCACCCACTGGAGTGCAGCAGCACAATCACAGCTCACTGCAGCCTCAACCTCCTGGGCTCAAGAAATCCTCCTACCTAAGCCTTCTAAGTAGCTGGGACTACAGGCACACACCACCATGCTTACCTAATTTTTAAAATTTTTTTTGTAGAGATGAGGTCTTGCTATGTTGCCCAAGCTGATCTTGAACTCTTGGGCTCAAGTGATCCTCCTGCCTCAGCCTCCCAAATTGCTGGGATTACAGGCAGGAGCTACTGTGCCTGGTTTCTCCTACCTTTGACCTAATTCACAGTTTTCTCAGGCAAGTCCCTGCAGAGTGGGTGAATATGGAGATGGGGACTGTCCTGCTCCTTCTAACATGACTCCCCCAGGCACACCTTCCCAATGACCTGAGTCCAGGCAGGCTGGAAGGACAGTGGGGTGTCTGCCCTTGACGTGTGGGCCAACCATCTCAATGATGCCTCCTGCTGCAGGCAGATGGCCACAACCCATGGTGTTCCAAGGTAGGGGGAAGGTGGGAGGGGAGCCAGATTCATGGCTTGCTACAGGTGCAGGCAATAAGGGAGTGCATTGTTCATAGAGGTTTAAAAGCAATCATCAAATCAAGTAAAAGATGGCCTGCTTTTTACTATCACAGTGAATGGGCAATTCTATAGAATGGAATTCTGTAGAATGGTGATGAAATGCCTCCCTCACAAAGCAGTTTTTGGGTTTCAGTTGTAGACAATTTGTGTAGGCATTTGGGGATGTTAATTAAATATATGTAAGCTTCCAATTCACAAATTGTATTACTTATCTATTCATCGCTAGGCATTGTTCCTTACTCAGAAGTGAATTTTGGAAAACTCCGGTTAGGTATCCCATCTCCTGACACACACAGGCTCACTTGCACAGAGTCAGCTGTACCAGGATAAACCCAGAAAGGCCAAAATCCTTCTGGGTTTCCACCAAGGCTGTTGTTTGTCAACTGCTGGGTACTACATATCTACCTTTACACAACAGAGTTGAGACAAAGAGAACACAAGTTTTGGAAAGATAAAGAAACAGAACTTTGGTCACTTCAATTCTGTCGTTCTAGGTAACAACTTGGAGCTTTTATCTGTATGAAAAATTTTAGCTTTGAAACAGAGCATGAACTTCAAGGTACAATTTTTTAAAACTTTTATAGAATTGAGGTGAAATTTACATAACACGAAATTCACCTATTTATTTATTTATTTTTGAGTTGGAGTCTCACTCCGTCGCCCAGGCTGGAGTGCAGTGGCACACTCACAGTTACCCCAGTGTTGACCTGCTGGGCTCTGGCGATCCTTCTACCTCACCTTCCACGTAGCCAGAACTACAGGCATGCGCTACCACGCCCGGTTAATTTTTGATTTATTGTAGAGGTAAGGTCTCGCCAAGTTGCCTGGGCTGGTCTCAGACCCACAGGCTCAGGTAATCTACTCGCCTCGGCCTCCAAAAGTGCTGGGATTACAGGCTGAGCCACTGAGCCTGGCCGAAATTCACCCTTTTAATGTGTACATTTAGTGGTATTTTGTACATTACAAGGTTGTGAACCACCACCTCTATCTAGTTCTAAAACGTTGTCACTATTCCCAAAGGACACTCAACACCCTTTCAGCAGTAACTCCCCATCTCCCTCCATTTTTCTGTCGGTAAGCACAAATTTCAGTTCATAAATGAAATATTTAACTAATTTTAAAACAATGTACTTTAAATTAAAATTTTATGTTATTATTATTATTTCAGTCAGGGTTTCACTTTGTCACTCAAGCTGGAGTGCAGTGACATGATCATGGCTCACCATAACCTCTACCTCCTGGGCTCAAACAATCCTCTGTCCTCAGCCACCCAAATAGCTGGGACTACAGGCATAGGCCACCATGCCTGACTAATCAAAATTTTCTTTAATTATTATTTGTTATGAACTATAATGTTATCATCTCTTAGTACAACAACAAATATGTAGGCATACGTTTTTCTCTTTTTTCAGAAATCTCATTAATGTTATGAAAATATAATTTCCCTTTTTTATTTTACTGTGATATTGTGTTTATTTATATGTTTAGATTTGAGGGTCTCACTGTCACTTAGGCTGGAGTGCCGTGGCATGGTCATGGCTCACAGCAGCCTCAACCTACTGGGCTCAGGCAATCCTTCTGTCTCAGCCTCCCAAGTAGCTGAGACTACAGACATGCACCACCACACCTGGCTAACTTTTTTTTTATTTTTGTGGAGATGAGGTCTCACTATGTTGCCCAGGCTGGTCTCGAACTCTTGGGCTTAAGCAATACTCCCACGTTGGCCTCCCACAGTGCTGGGATGACAGGGATGAGGCACCACACCTGACTGTAATATTTATTTTATTTCATTTTTTTCTAGTGTGACTATATAAATATATATATTAACTTTTAAAAATGACCGATTCTGTTTCTTTTCTAGACATCAGCATCTACTCCATTTTATGATTATCCCTGAAGATAATGGTGTTGTGTAGATGAAGGTTGATAAAATTGGGTGTATTCTGGATGTGAAGTAAGTCAGAAACATACCGACCACAACCACAGGAACACAGCTTAGTCCCTGCTGGGTCATCAGTCTCATATTGACTGGCTCTGCTGGGCAGGTGGAGTCACTTACACACCTGTGCTGGTTCCTCCTTGCTCTTTGGTCCTGAATGGGGAGTGAAGAGGAGGAAAACCTTTCTTCCTCTACTTCCTGGGTTCTCCAACTGGGGCCCTGCAAATCAGGCTGATAAAAGACAGCTTAAAAAACAAGAGAAAGATAGTTCATTCACATGCGAAGCACGCATAGGCACAGGGGAAACTCAGTGATGAGTAAGTCAAGGTGGTGGTCAGAGCTTGGGGCTGATATAACATCTTAACAAAGAACAGTAAATTTTTAAAGGGGCAGGGCAAGGGAAAAGAATGTTCGTTCCCAAGGTACTGTGGCTTGAGTGTCCCCTCCAAAATGCACATCGATATTTATTGCAGGAGGTGAGGACTTTAAGGAGGAATTAGTTACTGCATCGTCCGTAATGGTGGCCCACGCTCGGCACTAGCCTACTCTTGTGATAACAGCATTCATTCATTCACCAGGACAGCACACTGGCAAATGGATGAATCACCTGGTGAATGAATGAATGCTGTTATCACAAGAGTGGGTTAGCACTGAGCATGGGCCACCATCACAGACGACACAGTAACTATCCAGATGAGGAAATTCATGACCAACCATCTGCTTCAGTGGAAACAAATGGTCATCGATGCCCTTCACCCAGGGAAGGCAACAGTACCTAAGACAGAAATTCGGGAAAAACTAGCCAAAATGTACGAGACAACACTGGGCATCACCTTTGGATTTGGAGTCAGAACTCATTTTGGTGGTGGCAAGACAACTGGCTTTGGCCCGATTTATGATTCCTTTGATTATGCAAAGAAAAATGAACCCAAATATAGACTTGCAAGACATGGACTGTGTGAGAAAACGAAGACCTCAAGGAAGCAGTGAAGGAATGCTAGAACAGAATGAAGAAAGTCAGGGTACTGCAAAAGCCAGTGCTGGTGCTGGCAAGAAGGCAAAGGACCAAAGATGATGCAGTGACGATATCTGTGGCCATCACGTGAATTTTTCATGACTGGCTTAATAAAAAAAAAAAAACGTTCATGTGAAAAGAGTGGGTTAGCCATTGAGAGGCGAGACTTATAAAAAGGTCCAGTTTCCTCTGTTGCATAGGCTTACTTCTGCCTTAACATGCCAGTGCCATGCTCTTGGACTTCCAGCCTCCGGAACTGTGGGCCAAATACATCCCTTTTCTTTATGCTAATTACATAGTCTGTAGCATTCTATTATAGCAACAGCAAATAAGCTAAGAGTCAGCCTGGGCACCATCTCGAGACCTCGTCTCTACAAAAAAAAAAAAAATGTAGTCTTAGCTATTGGGAGGCTGAGGCAGAAGGATCCCCTGAGCCCAGAGGGTTAAGTCTGTGGTAGCTGTGATCATACCACTGCACTCCAACCAGAGTGACAGAGTGAGACCCCGATTGACAGAAAGAAAAGAAAGAAAGAAAAAAAGAGAGGGAGAGATGGAGGGAGGGAAAGAAAAAAGAAAAAGAAAAGAAAATCAGCGAAAACCGGAGAGCGGCAAATTGTGGGAAGGTAAATATATAGAAGAAACTAGTGGAAGGGAAGGGTTGTTTAAGTTAGGTTTGTTGTAAGGTTCCTCTCATGCTGTCTATCTCTAGGCTGATGAAAGAGTCTGGTGATTAAAAGTCTAAACCTGCTTTTAAGCAAATAGGGGGAGGAAGGACAGACTGCTTTTTTTTTTTTTTTGGCATCTGCTGCTCTTAATTGTCTTCAGCTCCAAATAATCATTATGCCCAAGTGCATATTTGGATGGCATATTCTGACTCCCCCGCAGCACCCTTTCTCTGAGATCCAGCTTCACTTGGGAGACGTGGATGCTCCTAGCTCCTTCCTTTTCTCTAAGTCATGGGGGAGTCAAGTGTTTCCAGCTTCCACTGCCCCTTGTTAGAAACAGTTTGGAGATCCCCTCCCAGCAAACTAGCCAGGGCAGATGAGCATGGCACACTGCTCAGGGGCATAGCATGACCCTCAGCTTAGCTAGGGGAGCAAGCCCCAGCACACGCCAGCAAACCTCATGGAGTTTCTGTCTCCAACACTGTCCTTGGTAGACAGTCGTGTCTAAAAAGAAATAAACACACTGGGCAAATATTGCAAAATATTCTCTCAAGTATCACAAATGACACTAGCATGCCAGGGACATGAGGACATCCCAATTCTGTCTCTATGGGTCTCTGTTTATACCTGGCAGGCCTTAGCCTCAGTGACAGTAGATTATTGGGGCCAATTCGGGGATCTGGACCTGCATTACTGGAGGATTACAATTTTTTTTAAAGTTTGGGTTTATGTCTTGCTGTTCAGGGGCATGCTGAGATCATATCACCAATGATCTACCCTAAAGAGCTCACGAGGTGTGATAAGTAAATTGACCTTCCAACTCCTCACTTTGCAGACAACATTACAGAGAACCTTCCAGTAAATGGAGGCACAATCACAGAGAGGCTGATAAAGTTTAAGCTTTGGGGTACCTCATTTTCACAAGCTTCTTCTGAAGCTCCGTGCCTGATTTTGTGTTCACAGTTTGTATTCTTTTTCTTAAACAGGTCTGAAAGAAAAAAAATTTCTCCTGCTACACTCTCACAGCACAGAACACTTCTTTGACCAGACATGGTGGGGCTATTTCCTCGTGTACCAAGCAACTCTCCAGCAGACACCAGCTGGGCGTCCTCTCATCCATTTCCATGCTGACGCCATCTACCTGCCGTTAGCATCAGATCCCACAGGAGAAGGGCTCAGTCCCTCCAAGATTGTTCGCCGCTACTTTAGATGTCAGTCACAAGCCCCGGGTTGTGACCTGTGTTTCTGACCAGCCAGCTATGAATTGGTGCTCCCCCAACCCTCTCCATGGGTTCAATGAATTTGCCAGAGCAGCAAACAGAACTCAGGGAAACACTTTACTTATGTTTACAAGTTTATTACAAAGGATGTGACAGAGTTACAGGTGAACAGCTAGAGGAAGAGACACACAGGACAAGGCATGTGGGAAGGGGTGGGCAGCTCCCTGTCCTGAGTGTGTAACCCTCCAGGGACCTCCACATGTTTTTTGTTTGTTTGTTTGTTTTGAGTCAGGGTCTCACTCGGTTATCCAGGCTGGAGTGCAATGGCACGATCATGGCTCACCACAGCCTCAAACTCCTGATTTCGGGTGATCCTTCCACCTTCGCCTCCCAAGTAGCGGGGATTACAAGCACGTGTCACCACCCTTGGCTAATTTTTAAAATTTTTTTGTGAGACACGGTCTCATTATGTTGCCCAGGCTGGTCTTGAACTCTTAGGTTCAAGCAATCCCCCCACCTCAGCCTCCCCACATGTTGGGATTGAAGGGATGAGCCACTGCATTCGGCCATGTTTTATAATCCAGAAGCTCACCCAAGACATAACCTTTTGGGTTTTCTATGGAGGCTTCATTACATAGACATGACTGATTAAATCATTGACCACTGGCGATCAGCTGAACTCTCAGCCCTCTCCCCTTCCTGGACATTGGGGGAGGAGAGCTGACAGCACCCCCCCAGTCATGCCTTGGTCTCTTGGTGACCAGCTCCCATCCTGAAGCCATCTAGGGGCCCCCAGCCACCAAATATCTTATTTGCATACAAAAAAACTCTCAGCACTTTGGAAATTCTAGGGGTTTTAGGAGCGGTGTGCCATAAACCAGTGGCAGAGACCAAATATATATTTCTCATTATATCACAATATCATGACAGGGTTCCCAACATTATACGGACATCGAGCCCCACAGATCCTGGACAGACCCCCTGCCCCTAAACATTCCTTTAAGGGACCTGTGTGAGCATCTCTAAGGGATCTACTTCCCTGAGTATAGTTGCTGGGTTATAAGGTATCCATACACAGTAAGTCCCCTACATACGAATGAGCTCCATTCTAAAAGCATGTTCATAAGTCCAATTTGTTTGTAAGACCAACAAAGTTAGCCTAGGTACCCACCTAACACAATTAGCTATATAGTACTGTACTGTAATAGGTTTATAATACTTTTCACAAATATTGCATTAAAAAGTGGATGGAGTTGGAGACAATCATTCTTAGTACCTATCAAAGAAACAAAGAACTGAATACCACGTGTTCTCACTCATAAGTGGGACTTGAACATTAATCACAAAAGCACAAGGGAGGCATCAGCAGTCACAGGACTCTGCAAGGGGTGGGGGGTGGGGGGACACATAACAACACAAAGAGTACCTGGTCCTAAACCAGGGGAAGTGAGGACCAGTCAGAGACCCAAACTTCACCTGCACATATATAAATTAGGTACCTAATCCTGACTTGTACTCCACATCTTTATAGTAAAATAAAGTAAATAAAAAAATAAAATATAGCAAAGATTCTTAAAAACAAACACAAAAAATAAAGAACACATTTTTAATCTTATGGTACAGTACCTTGAAAAGTACAGTAGTACAGCATGTATGTGACTGGACATGAGAATGCACCTTTGCATCTTTGAAAGTTCACAATATGAAGGTTCATATGTAGGGGAATTACTGTAGGTACCTAGTTTGGTTAGCTAGGACCAGATCATTCTTTAAGCTTTGCTCCCACCAGCAGCAGGAAGAATCTTTTATGACCATACCTCTGCCAGCACTTGGCATTCTCTAGATTTCTAACTTTCCCAGGCTAATGTCTTTACAACCTTACACAGCCTTGATTGTAAGGTGACCGCTCGTCATTGCTTTAATTTACATTTCTCTGATTATTAATGGGCAGTTTCTCTCATATCCTTGTTAGACTTTTGAGGTCCTGGTTTTCTTTTGGTGTACTATCAGGAATTTGTGTATTCTAGATACGGATCCTTTGTTACTTTTAAGCATTATAAATTTCTTCTGATCTGTCATCTATCTCTTTAACTGTGATGTCACTTACTGACAGAAATTCTTAACTTTGATGTAATCAGATCTATCAATTTGCCATGCAGCTTGTGCTTTTGAAATCTTGTTTAAGAATGATTACCCCTCCCAGGTGACAATACTTTCCTCTTATTGGATTTATAATTTTGCCTTTTATATTTTGGTCTCTAATCTGTTGGAAATCTTCTTTGTATGTGGGGTTAGATAGGAACACAACTTAATTTTTCTCCCTCCTTTCTTTCGCTGCCTGTTTTCCCACCACTGTCTATTAAGCAATCTATCCACCCCCAATTAACCTGCGGGGCCAACTCTACAGTCAAGACCTTGTAAGGTGTCTTGATATCTGTAGGCAATTTTCCCCTTTTTATTTTACCATTCCAAGATTGATTTAGCTACCTCTGGAACTTATTTATCCTTATACATTTTATTTTATTTTACTTTTTGAGTCAGAGTCTCACTCTGTTGCACATGCTAGAGTGCAGTGGCACAATCACAGCTCACTGCAGGCTCAGGTGATCCTCTCAGCCTCCTGGGTAGCTGGAACTACAGGTGTGCACGACCATACCCGGCTAATTTTTAAGCGATATTTTTGGAGACATAGTCTCACTATGTTGCCCAGGCTGGTCTTGAATTCCTGGACTCAAGCAATCCTCTTGCCTCAGCCTCTTAAAGTGCTGGGATTACAGGTGTGAGCCACCCTGCCCAGCTGTTTTATTTATTCTTAGAAATATGGAACACTTTATGAATTTGCGTGTCATCTTTGTCCAGGGACCACACTAACCTTCTCCATGTTGCTCCAATTTTTAGTATGTGTGCTACCCAAGTGAACACCGCTGTACATTTTAGAATAAATATATCAAGTTTCTCCAAAAAAATACAGCTAGAATTTTAATTGAGATTGCATTGAATTTATAAATTAACTTGGGGATATTTGACACCTTTATAATTGAAGTCATATAAACCAAGACATGGCATGTCTGAGGAGAGAGAACTGTGAGGAGAGATTCAAAAGACATTAGTGGCCAGTCGTGGTGGTTCACGCCTGTAATCCTAACACTCTGGGAGGCCGAGAAATTTGAGACCAGCTTGGGCAACATAGCGAGATCTCGTCTCTACCAAAAAATAAAAAAATTAGCTGGGTGCAATAGTGCATGTCATAGTCCTAGCTACTCAGGAGGCTGAGGTGGAAGAATTGCCCGAGCCCAGGAGGTTGAGACTGCAGTGGCCGTGATCGTGCCATTGCACTCCAGCCTGGGCAACAGAGTGAGACACAGACTCAAAAGTAAAGAAATACATAAAAATAAAAAATAAATAAATAAAACGGACATTCATGAACGTCTTTGAGAGGGCCCCAAATCCTGTCCTCACCATTGGCCTTGCTTGAGTTCATGGGGTGGGGAGGGGGAATTAAAACCCATATTGGCCAAAGAGGAACCAGGTGCAGAGGGAACCATGCTTCGCTTCCCTGGGTGTGGGTTAGGGGCTCTGTAGGCATCAGAGAGAAGCCCCCACCTGGCACAGCACCAGCAAGGACTGCATGAGGGGCTGAGGAAGTGAGGACGTGGGAGGCCCCCCACACCCAGCAGCAGGAGAGAAGACAGCCAAGCGTGCCCATGTGACCAAGCACTCCAGGCTTCTAGAACCAAGGAACCTAAGCATCAGTGGGCCTGACGACAGGAGGCCATGGCAGATCCGGGCTCAAGGGGTCAATGCCAGCACATGACGGTGAGGACAAGCCATGCCAGGTTTCGGTTGGATCAGCGCCATTGGAAGGCGGAGGACAGTGTGAGCCAGGAACTCCCTCTCACCTGTGCCTGGTGCCACTCTCTCTGCCCAGGAACCACGATGGCCCCCAGGGAGAAGATGACCCGGGGGAGGGCCTGATGCAGAAACCGACAAATATTAATTCAGAGGAGTCTGAATTTTAAAGCAAAAGTTAATTTGAATTGACATGTTCAGTTTTGTAGAAATAGTCACATTTTGTTTTTTTACCCCTGAGACATTGTACAATGGTGGTTATATATAAGTTTTATGTCCACAATGCAAATGTGGGTTTCTGCAGACTGACTGGATTTCAACAGTGGGGAAAAAAATCTGTTAGGAGGGGCTCAGAGAATTAAACAAACAAATAACGAAACTCTAGCAAGGCAGGTCAAGAAATTAAGGCACGAAGAAACCAAAAGCTTTGCCTCCCGTGAAAGTGAGTTAAGGGACCGGGCAAGGTGGCTCATGCCTGTCATCCTGGCACTCTGGGAGGCCGAGACAGGAGGACTGCTTGAGCCCAGGTGTTTGAGACCAGCCTAAGCAACATAGTGAGATCTCATCTCTAGAAAAACAAAAAATAAAAAAGTTAGCTGGGTGTGGTGGTGCACATTTGTAGGCCTAGCTACTCGGGAGGTTGAGGAGATAGGATCACCTGAGCCCAGGAGGTCGAGGCTGCTGTAAGCCATGATTGTTGTGATAGAACCACTGCACTCCAACCTGGGAAACAGGGAGACTCTGACTAAAAAAAAAAAAGTGAGTTAATGGCAGATAATTGTGGACTATTGTATCATTTCCAGGCCTCACTCTGGTTCTGAAGTTAAACAGTCATTCTGAGGGGACTCTGGACTCACCCCCTGAGCCCATGGGCCTGCTCACATTGCTCTTCCAGGTCATGGAATCTGATCTGCAAGGGTGGGGGGGCACTTCAGCATGGCCTCCTCTGTCCTAGGTGAAGTCGCTGCCCTACAGGAAGCATCCAGCACACGGCAGCTGGTGGGTTTCCTGCCACTGCCTTGTGACACCCAGTCTCAGACTGCATGTGCCCACCTGAGTGCTGGGAGAACAGGCATAGCTTAGACCCCCACGTCAAGGTGGGGTGAGTGCCGGAGTGACTGTGAGCCCCTATGGAGGCTTCGTGTCCCCCGTGGCACCAGAGCATCAGAGCCACAGAGGCCATGTGGTCCCCAACAGGAGGGGCTGGAGTTGGGTTGTGACAAGCACCTATCGGTGATGAGGGCCAGGTAGACAGCCGCTCAGGGGTCCGGCATCCTGCAGCTGGTCTGGGGAGAGGCCTTGTCCTGTGAGAAGAGATGGGTGTGGTTTTTAAATACCCATCCATGTTGGTGAATAAGAATGTTCCCAAAGGAAAGGCAGAAGCTGCTAAAATGCCCTGGATCTTAGTTCCGGTGTTGGAGGTACCCAGAGTGTTTTCTGTGTAAGCCCTGGGTACCTCTAGCACAAGTAGACAGAGTACCCCCTTCCCTTTCCCTCACCAGTTCCAGGGACCTGGGAGGGTGGGGTGGACAGACCACTTCTCCTCTGAGGAGAGCTTGGTCCCAGGGAGTCTGGGTGTCAGCTCCTACCCCTGCTGAACTGGTCGAGGGGACCCTGTCCCATCATGGCCTCCGATTGTTGGGTGCAGGGAGGTCTCTCCTCCCAGTCCAGCCTCCTCTGAATCTTCTGGCCTGCCATGAGCCCCGTCCACACTCCCTTCCAACCGAGGCTCAGGAACATTGCCTACCTGGCCCTCATCACTGTTTGGTGTTTGTCACAACCCGGCTCCAGGCCCTCCTGTTGGAGGCAATGTGGCCTCTGTGGCTCTGATGCTCTGGTGCCATCGGGGACACAAAGCCTCCATAGGGGCTCACAGTCACTCCGGCACTCACCCCCACCTTGATGTGGGGGTCTAAACTATGCCTGTTCTGCCAGCACTCAGGTGGGGCAGGAAGCAAGGACCCCAAACCTGCATCCGTGTTCTTACCCTCTAATGTGGTGCAGATCACAAGGAAGAAGAGTTTTTACATTTTTATTTTTCCTTTTTTTTTTTTTTAGTTGGAGTCTCACTCTATCCTCACTGCAGCCTCAACCTCCTGGGCTCAGGTGATCCTCCCACCTCAGCCTTCCGAGTTGCTGGAACTATAGGTGAGCACCATGACACCTGGCTAATTTTTTTATTTTTATTTTTGTAGAGACGAGGTCTTGCTATGTTGCTCAGGCTGGTCTCAAATTCCTGTACTCAAGCAGTCCTCCTACCTCGGCCTTCCAAAGTGCTGGGATTACAGGCGTGAGCCACCACACCCGGCCCAGTTCTTACAATTTTAAATGACTGAAAAGAAATCAAAAGAAGAAGAATATTTGGGGACACATGAACATGATATCAAATTCAAATTTCTGTATCCATCGCTGTGTTGGAAAACTGCCATACTCATCCCTTCACCATGACTGCTTTCGTGCTGACTTGGCAGAGCTGAGTAATTGCAGTGGACACTGAAAGGTCCACAAAACCTAAAAGATTTACTGTCTGGCTCTTTACAGTAAAAGTTTGCTGACCGACTGCTGGTCTAGGTTGACCCCTCCCTATCCTGACAGCTGTGTGTAATCGAAGCTGCTACCACTGTCAGAATGGGGGGGAAAATGAGGCAGAAAGACTTTTGTCACTAGCTCAGCAGTCCCCAGAGCCTGAGCCATTGCCTTCATCGCAGGACTGGAGACCAATAAATATTCCTCCTCTGGTAAATCATTCTTTTTTTAGTTGGGGACTCACTCTGTGGTCCAGGTTGAGTGCAGTGGCGTGATCACGACAATCATGGCTCACTACAGCCTCGACACCCTGGGCTCAGACGAACCTTCCGTCCCAGCCTCCCGAGAAGCTGGAACTACAGTGCATGCCACCAAGCCTGGCTAA
>CAUYQG010043734.1:0-11985 GCA_963574415.1 Tarsius wallacei | reverse complement strand
ATTGCCTTCTCTTCTCTGATTGCTCTAGCCAGGACTTCCAATACTATATTGAACAGGAGGGGTGAGAGTGGGCATCCTTGTCTCGTTCCAGTTTTCAGGGGAAATGGTTCCAATTTTTGTCCATTTAGGAGTATGCTGGCTGTGGGGTTTTTTTTTTAAACCTAATTAAAATTTTTTAATAATTTTTTTTAATAAAATTTTTTTTTGTAGAAAGAGACCTGGTCTAATTTTTAAAATTAAATTGCATGTGTGTGTGTGTGTGTGTGTATAGAGTGAACTCTGGTCTAATTTTTTAAAGAAATCTGGTCGCTCCAAAAAAAACAGAAATTAGCTGGGCGTGGTGGCATGTACCTGTAGATCCAGCTACTTGTGAGGCTGACGCAGAAGGGCACCTCAGTCCAGGGGTCAAGGTGGCAGGGATCTGTAACTGAACCACTGCACTTCAGCCTGGGTGATGGAGTGAGACCCTGACTCGAAAAAGAAGAAGGAAAAAAACTCCCTGTCGTGATATTTCTCAGTCCTCACCACTACCTGAGGTATGCAATATTTTCTTATCTTTTCTCTCTGACTAGAATATAAATATTCTACATAAATTATTAATATAAATTCCACGTGAGAAGGTATTTTTGTCTGCTTTTTCAATACTGTATTCCTAGTGCTAAGAACAATGC
This sequence comes from Tarsius wallacei, assembly GCA_963574415.1. NCBI lineage: Eukaryota > Metazoa > Chordata > Mammalia > Primates > Tarsiidae > Tarsius > Tarsius wallacei. Next base: position 11,314 of record CAUYQG010043734.1, on the reverse strand, counting down.
CTGATATTTCAATAGGTGTCCAAGTACTGGTTGAGTTTCTTTTAACGGAATGTAATTACATTTGTAGTATTTCTCAAAATAATACATTTGATTGGTAACTTGAATTAGGCTAGTTGATATTTCACCTTGATACCACATACAATTTCATTACCAAAGGCTGTGTGATCTTGGGCATGCAGTACTAGAATTTCTAGTCCTTGTAGTTCTGTTCACAGATTTCCTATGAGAATGTGTAATGGAAAAGAAAATAGTTACTAAGTAGAAAGCATTCAGGTTACAGTCCATAAACTGCTTAATACATGCTAAAATAGTAAGATTTTGAAATCCAAGTACCATTCAATATTTAAAAATTCAGTGTTATCATAAATACCTCTAGATTGGGTGCTTGTGAAACTTTAATATGCACATGAAACACATACTGGAATGTGCATTAAAGTCATAGGAGTCTTGTTAAAAATGCAGATTCTTATTCAGTAGGTCTGAGGCTGGGCCTGGGATTTTGAGTTTCTGGGTGATGCTGATGCTTCTGGTCCACTGAATAGCAAGATGTTGCAGGATATTAAAACTAGCAACTTCAAAGGTATAGTAGGAAAGGTGTTAAAAGCTGAGGTCTGGGAATCTAATGGGTCACTGATGTGGTAAGGGATTTTCTGAACTATCACTTTCCTTTGACCAAATATCATGGACTGAAGACAGACATTTGAGATGTGTAAGTGGTGGTTTAAACAGGTTAGTAGAGGCCAATATGTACAAAATTGAAGCTTAAAACACCTCACTTCTGAAGTTTTCATATTACATAAAATTGAAGTGTTTGTGATATTATTTGTAATCACATTATTCTTCTGCTTAAGTCTTCAGTGGACTCCTTAGTCACATAGACTAAGAATACACATTTTAGAATATCTACTACTCCATCTTGGGATACCTATGTTCTAGCCAAAACCAAGTTGTGTAATGATGGCCAGTTGGGGAGACACAAAGTGGTACGTTGTTTGAAAAATGAAATTCAACAGTATAATTTTATTTTATTTTATTTTGAGTTGGAGTCTCACTCTGTAGCCCAGGCTGGAGTGTAGTGGCATGCTCACAGCCACCCCAGCATTGACCTGCTGGGCTCCAGCAATCCTTCTGCTTTAGCCTTCTGAGTAGCCGGAACTACAGGTATGCGTTACCACACCCGGCTTATTTGTTGATTTTATTGTAGAGATGAGATTTCACCAAGTAGCCCAGGCTGTTTTTGAACCCATGGGCTCAGGCAATCCCCTCACCTCGGCCTACTAAAGTGCTGGGATTACAGGCTTGAGCCACCGCGCCTGGCCCAACAGTATAATTTTATAATAAAAACTTTTGTAATACAAACTACTAAAAGAAAAGCTATATCCAAGTTTTCTTGGTTGTGAGGATGCAAAAATTAAGTATTTTGTTGCAGATATATATATATATTATATAATATATATATGCATATATTTTTAAGCGATGGGGTCTCACTATGCTGCCCAGCCTGACTTCAAACTCCTGGGCTCAAGTGATCCTCCTGCCTCAGTCTCCCTAGTACTGGGGACTACAGGCATGTGCCACTGTATCTAGCTGCTTTTGTTTTAGATATTTTTATTTTTATTTATTTATTTACTTATTTATTTTTTTGAGTTGGAGTCTCACTCCGTAGCCCAGACTGGAGTGCAGTGGCCGCTCCCAGTCACCGCAGCCTTGACCTGCTGGGCTCCGGCGATCCTTCCGCCTCAGCCTTCCAAGTAGTATTTTAGATATTTTTAAAGACGAGAAGAATAAGTGATTTTTTTACATTTATGAAAACAAACAATGGTTTAAAAAGTTTCAAGTCACATGCCCTAATACTTCTTGCTACTTCTTGCTGCCTTGCTCCTCTCGCTTCTCTCCCTGCCCTGTCACCCCCAGTGCATAACTTGATGAAAAGTCATCTTGACCTAAAGTGTGTAAGAATAAAATATGTAAGACTGCAGCAGATTAACTCCAAGTTTGAAGTCTCAGGTTCAAATCATATCTTCCTTGAAAATGTCAGAATTACAGATTTTGAGACCCGGAAGAAATAAACATGTTTTACAATCTGGAATTATATGCTTTTAATTAGTTCTGAGCACTGCAGTAAATGAATGACACTGATAATTAGCTTGGGAGAGAAAAGTGGGAGAAAAATATTTAAACAGTTTTTTGTGACCATTTTTTAAATAGCTGACATCTAAGGGTGTTTCTGGAATGAACAAATTAAGGGTATACTGTATATAGTGATTTAAATAATAACTCTCACAGTTTTATCAACTGAAATTATAGAATTTTAAACATGAATTTTTTCATGGTTCTATATTAGCTTTCACTTAGACACATTAAACCATGTTTTTCTGTATGTAGTTAATTCATTTCTTGAGTGCCTTCCATTAGATGCCAGGTGCTTGATTTAACTTTTCAGCTCTTATTATTTAGCTGAAGTCACTCTACTTAGTTGTCAACAGTAGTTAATGCAGTATCTTAAACTAGAGGTCAAAATTAAATCAATATTTTGATTCAAAATGATTACAAGACATACCCAAAGGTCATGGTACATAAAACACTATACCAAGAATTCAATGTTTAAAATGCTTTTTCTTCTTAAAGATAAGCTGTAATATATACATGCATATATAGCTATATACTTTTGATTGTGGTTACTACTCCTGATAAATCTTGTCTCCTCAGCTGCACTTACAAAATTTATGAGAACACCATTGATACGAGACTATCTAAAGTTAAAAAAAAAAAAACCTTTAACTAAGTTACTTGTTACACAGTGAGACAGAAAAACAGCTGATATACATTATTAACTTTTCCAAGTAATGTTATGTACAGTTTATTGCCAGTATATGCACAACAGTAAGCATAGAACTATAAATACACAATGTAACAGTAGAAAACAAAATTGTTACAGGTAAGAGGAAGAGGATATAAACTATTTTCCTGCTGCTAGAACAGAAACAAAGGGAGAAAAGCCCATGACAAATCATCCATTCAGTACTCTTGTCTTAAAATCTTTACATACATTTCTACATTTTTTTCAATTAAACAAAGAAAGTACAGATAACTCTGTAACAATAGCAAATTGCTTCCCTAATAGCTATCTGCCTTTCCAATCAAATTCACTTTATGTTAGGATTTAAAAAAAAAAACTCAAGATGAGAAATCATTAGTATCCTGGTTCCAAATTATCTAATTTGGCCTTTCACCAACACTGGTAATTTTGAAAGTTGGCTGCACATGAGAGGAACAGGTGTAGCAAAAGGTGACGGATTAAAAAAATTTGTTAGAAAGTAACAGAAAATCACCCTTTAAGTAGTTTTCCAAAAGACACTATAGGCAGCAGCTCAGTTAAAAGTATTAGCCCTGAAGAGGTAGAGAATTTGAGCCCATTATACAAAGATAGCCTTGGCACCATCTTCTCTCTCATCAGGATCAATGTTTTCAAGTAAGACAATTTCATGGTAAAAGGAAACCAGGTTCCACCATTTAAAGAAAAGGTGCTGGTTGACTCCCATGTCTCAATAATTAGTTTGTTTATTGAGTGAGAAACAGAAGACGTCAAGGACACACATGCATTTGATTTTTTTTGTCTGTTTCCATTATTGTTTATTCTTAAGTGAATTTGATATTAATAAATACCAAAAAAAAAGCATCATTCACAACAAAGATAAACAAACTAAAATAACCCTGCAATAAAACCTTCTATTTCAATAAGTATTAAGAAAAAAACAGGCAGATGATTTGGTGCAGCTTTCTTAAGGGATCATAGGAGGGACATGGTTTTAAATAAAGATGGCAAGATCAATAACCAACAAACAATATCAGTTTTACAGAACTGGCTGATTCTGTAACATCTGTCTTTGAGGCTTTAGTTTTCAAACTATAGATCACCCCAAAGAAGTTGCAACTAATGACACATATCATCATCACACGACAGAGTCCAGCTGAAGTTCAAATGAGTCCTGCTTTGTTTCACATCATTTCAATATTTCTAGCATAGGACATGATACGGAACAAAACTCAAAGTAGCAATGAAAATATTATTCTGTAGTTGAATAAAGGCAAAAAAAAAGTTTAGATTGTAAAACTTTTAAAGCTTTAAGCATTCCTGTTTAACCAGCATTAAAAAAAATTTATACAATCATAACACTGGCAAAGGTTAGTGGGAAGACAGAGAAGTACAAACATATGAAATGATGAATTTGATGAAGAATTACTTTGTATTGATCAATTGATGTTAATACTGCTTCTTCTTGAATTTGGAATAACTATCATAAAAGTTACATGCAGACTGAGGATACCCCTCTGTTACGGAAAATACAAATGAAACGAAACAAAAACTAAAACTGGGAAACAATGGTTAAGTTCCAAAAGATATACTTGAGGACTTCCTTTCATTGATGAGGGCGGTCTGTCTGTCCTTTCTTTTGAGAGACCTGGTTCACTTTGACGAGGTTCACTAACTTTGCCCAGAAACATCAGTAGTGGGATCAGCTCCTCCAGCACCTGTCTGTGCACGTTTGATGTAGAGGTTCAGTAGCTTCATCTGCAGATTCAAGCAAAACATACATCATTTTATCAAGCTGCTGTAAATTATGATACAATTCTCATTAAAAATTTATAGCCTGGCATGGAGGCTCATGCTGCCTGTAATTCCAGCATTTTTGGAGACAGAAGTGGGAGGAATACTTGAGACCAGGACTTCGAGACCAGCCTGGGCAACATACTGAGATGCCGTCTCTACAAAAAAGTTAAAAAAAAAAAAAAAAAATTGGTGGGTATGGTGGCATGTACTTGGGAGGCTGAAGTGGAATAACTGCCTGAGCCCAGGAGGTCAAGGCTGCACTAATCTGTGATTATGGCATTGTTCTTTAGGCCTGGGCGAAAGTGAGACTCATCTCAAAAACAAACAAACAGAAATTATATACATATATATATGCACTTTGAAAAACAGATTTTAGGTAGGGGTTTGTCTATGCCAGAGTCTCATTTTGGGGGGTTTATTTATATATTTAGTTGGTGTCTCACTCTGTCTCTCAGGCTGGAGTACAGTGGCACAATCACGGCTCACGGCAACCTCAACTTCCAGAGCTCAAGCAATCCTCCTGCCTCAGCCCGCCCCCCCACCCCCAAATACTGTATTACAGGCATGAGTCACTGTGCCTACCTAAACTGGGATTATTATAATACCCAAGTTATTGTTGATAATCACGAATCACACAAAAAAGTTTTTATTGTTTGTTTTTGTTTTGTTTGAGTCAGAGTCTTACTCTGTTTCCTAGGCTGGAGTGTAGTGGCAAGCTCACAGCCACCACAGCTCAACTTCTGGGCTCAGGTGATCCTTCCACTTCAGCCTCCTGAGTAGCTGAGACTACAGGTGCACACCACCATGCCTGGCTAATTTAATTTTTTTTTCTTTTAATTGTAGAGGTGAGGTCTTGCCAAGTTGCCCAGGCTGGTCTTGAACCCCTGGGCTCAAGTCATCTTCTTGCCTCCACCTCCCAAAGTGCTGGGATTACAGGCATGAGCCACTGCACTGGCTCAAAAAACTTTCCTTTTTTTTTTTGAGTTGGAGTCTCACTCTTGTTCCCCAGGCTGGAGTGCAGCAGCATGCTCACAGCCGCCACAGCCTCAACCTGCTGGGCTTAGGTGATCATTCCGCCTCAGCCTTCTAAGTAGCTGGAACTACAGATGCATATCACCATGCCCGGCTAGTTTTTTTCTTTTGTAATTTATTGTAGAGACGAAGTCTTACCAAGTTGCCCAGACTGGTCTCGAACCCCTAGGTTCAGGCAATCCTCTCACCTTGGCCTCCCAAAGTGCTGGAATTACAGGCTGAGCCACCGTTCCTAGCCTTTTTTTTTTTGCTTATGACCAAGTATTCTATCATGTTTTTTCAAATAATGCTGTAGTGATAACATATACAACATGAAACTAAAAAGTCACCATTATAGTAATGACAAACATTTAAACACTATGCATCACACAATATGCTAACTGACATTATCTCTTTATTTCTGCATTTTATAGATGAGGACATCAAGATACAGAATGGCAAAATTATTGCCCAAAGTCACCGGGGTGATAAAAAGTGGGTGAGGATAGGAATCCAGGACCCAGGAACTTAGACCAGTATGCCACTGCTATCCTAACAAGAATGTTTCTGGTATCTGGATCACTTTGCAGTCTTCACCTGTATGATATCATGTTTTTATAAAGTCTGTAATCAATGCATATACAATTCTGTGTTCTATGTTTTTCATCTAATGTTATTTCAAAATAGTTCTTCCACATATTATTGTCTGCTTATGCAACATTATTAGCTGCCTAGTATTCTGATAAAGTACTAGATTTTTATGGTTTTTGAACATTTGCTTTTTAAATATTAATTCTTTGATCGACAAGTTTTTGCCTGGCGTCCACAGGAATAAGGGGATCACTGAACCCTCTGAAACTATATGTCAAGTTTTCAATATGTATTTTTTTCTTTTTTTTCCTCTTTTCTTACAGTTTTATGAGAATGTATATTTTTCTTGAGATTTTACCTAAATCTCAAAGTGGCTTGTAACCCATAATAGGTTAAGAACTACTGTTTTAATCTATCTATAACTTATATGGAGACTTAATGTAAGGTGTGCACTTAAGCTCATCTTCCTTTACATGTATTTTTATTCTGCCTTTTTGCTATTAAAACATAAATTTGACCATAGTAATGACAATCATTAGGATTCTGCAAAACTCTAAATGAAGGTGAGTGCCTCCTGCTAACTGGGTCACAAGTCATAATTCAACAATCTTAGTTTATCCTTATTCTTTAGAAAAAATTTCTTTATCTGGTATTATCAATGAAATGAGGAAAGCAAGACTTATTCTTTTAAATCTTAATTATGCATCAGAAATTTTTATTTTAACATACCAAGTCAAAGTTGCACATTAATCTGAATCACAATAATAATGGAAAGAGAAGGAGAACAAATATTTAATCATAGTTCTTAGAGGAACATTTAAAAGATGTTCAAGGGTTCTATATTTTGGGAGATAAAATCCGTTAATAATCTATTTATTCTTTTTTTTTTTTTGAGATGTAGTCTCACTCTGTCACCCAATACGGAGTGCAGTGGCACACTCAAGAGCCACTGCAGCCTTGACCTGCTGGGCTCAGGCGATCCTTTCGCCTCGGCCTTCCAAGTAGCTGGAATTATAGGCACACACCACCACACCCGGCTAATTTTTTGATTTACTGTAGAGACGAGGTCTCACCAAGTTGCCCAGGCTGATCTCGAACTCCGGGGCTCCAATCCTCTCACCTCAGCCTCCCAAAGTGCTGGGATTACAGGCTTGAGCCACCGCACCTGGCCCAATTTCTTCTTAATTAAACAGTACAAGGGGGTAAAGATTGGGGTACGGGAGTAGGAAAGGAGTTAGTGGTTATTATAGGTAACTAGAAGCTGTAGGCATTTCCTCTCATAGCAATCTACCAACCACCCCACCACACTGCTGACTTCACCTGTGTGACAAGTGTTAGAGTGCAAACAGAAAAAATGCAAAACAGGGAATGAGGGCAAGTTGGGTGCTAACAGCCTGACTGAAAACAAACCAACCCTTACAAACATAGAACTCAATTTTGAAGGATGTATGTACCATGGCAACTATTGTTAAAACACAGTAGCACTACTTACTTTACTGCCAGTGAGTTGACTGAGGTGTGGTTTTAGCTCATCACCAATTACCGCATGAACAGCCACCAGGCAGAAGACACAAGCTTTCCGAACACTGCTCTCTGAATTGTCATAACCCTAGGGAGAGAAGTCCATTGTTAGTACTCCTGGGGATCTGAGAAAACTACCTTTCCAACTGGGACAGAAGATGCAACTCACAGACAAGAGGTCAAGTGTACTGAGGAGAGAAAAGTTAAGGCCTAAGTTAGCTTTTCAACCTTTTCAGGCAGAGACAGGCCCTCTTCTGCTTTCATCTCCCCCATGGCACCCTCCTCCTACTGTTAGCCCTCTTATCAGGTTCTTTCTGACTGAGCCTGGAAAGCTGCACTTCTCTGACTCTGAGGTTATCCCCTTGCCAATCCCCCATGCAAGTCACCAGACTAACATTTAGCTTTATGGCAGTCAACAGCGCCTCTCTATCTAACAGAATTTACATTCTTTCATTTGGCAGTAAAGATTCTCCTATAATGCAAGCCTAATTAAGCTTTATGTCTGTTCCATCCCTGCAATTACTTTCTCAAATAAACTCAGTTTATGTACACTATTCTCTTATGCTTTTTTGCCTTTTATAACCTCATTTTATCTTTACATTTTTAAAAGTTTTATTTTAATTGACAAACAATTACACTTATTGTTTCTCTCTGGTGAGAACATTTACAATCCATTTTCTTGGCCAGGTGGCTCATGCCTGTAACTCCAGCACTTTGGGAGGTAAAGGCTAGAGGACTGCCTGAGCCCAGGGGTTTAAGACCATCCTGAACGCCTTGGCAAGACCTCGTCCCTACAATAAATTAAAGAAACAAAAAACACAGGAGTGTGCCTGTAATTCCAGATACTCAGAAGGCTGAGGCGGAAGGATCACCAGAGCCCAGCAGGTCAAGGCTGTGGTAGCCTGCAGGTTGAGGCTGCAGTATCTGTGAGCGTGCCAACCTGGGAAACAGAGTAAGACTTTGACTCAAAAAAGTAATAATTTTTGTCTAATTTAAAAGTTAAAGATTGTTTCAAATTTTAAAAATAAAACTAAATAAAATACAATTTTTAATTAAAATACAATTTTTAAGTTTTATAAAAAACTGGTTACAGTGGCTTACATCTGTAATCTCAGCGATTTGGGGTACTGAGGTAGGAGCATCTCTTTTTTTTTGCTTGTTTTTATTTTTGAGAAAGCAGGATTTATTGAGAGGACAGAAAAGCTCCCACGGTGGGAGGGGACCTGAGAGGTTTGCCCAGGAGCATCTCTTGAGGTCAGGAGTTAGATATAGCCTGGGTAACATAGTGAGACCCTATCTCTGCAAAAAATGAAAAAATTAATTGGGTATGGTGGTGCACCTGCAGCCCTAGCTACTCAAGAGACTGAGGTGGAAGAACTGCTTGATTTTAGAAGTTGGAGACTGTTGAACTGTAATCACACCACTTATACTCCAGCCTAGGCAATAGACTGAGATCCTGTCTCTGAAAAAACAAAATAACGAAAAGTTTGTAAAAATCTTATGTAGCAAAACATGAACTAAGATTGTTAGCCTTTACCTCCTGCTTGCATGGAGCCTAAAGACCATTCTGAGGTCCATGCCTACAGTCCTCTAAGCTCTTTTCTAAGCATACTTCTGGTGGGTTCCCTGGTATACACAGTAGCCCTGCAAAGCCTTTATTTTACCAAGCAGCTCCTTCCTCAGCCTCCTCCTTCCCAGACTTCTCTGTTTGCACTTGCTTCGTCTGCTCTTCCTTGCCTCCCGTGGCTATGGGTAGTACATGTTTTCAACAGATGCAATATGGGAAGCCACTTCAGCATGAAGGGAGGTGAAATAAAGGCTAGTTAGTCTCTGTGCCAATCTCTCGTGGAATGCCAGAGAGAAATGCATAGCCACAACTTTTTGAGAACAGGGTCCATTTTGTCTCCTGGTACCAGCAAGCTTCCCTATGAATATGGGCTACAGTTTCCCAGGCTACCCAGCAGGGGGAATGGTAGGCAGTTAAGTAACTTTTTAATTGAATTTTAGCAGCCTCTTTATTTTATTGAGCACTCTCTTGGCTGCTGTAAGTTTTTGGTTACATCCTAGAGTTCCTAAAAAGTTTATTCTACTCATTTCTGCCAGTTCAATGGTGGCTTAAGTGGAGGGATCAATTATCAAAGTTCCCTACACTGCCATTTTCTGTGACATCACTCCCTGAATTAATTTTTATATATGGTGTGAGGTAGGGGATCAACTTAATTCTTTTTCTTGTGGATACCCAGTCATTCTAGCACCATTTCTTAAAAATACAATTCTTGCTGGGCATGGTGGCTGTCATCTGTAATCCCAGAACTTTGGGAGGCTGAGGCGGGAGGACTGCCTGAGCCCAGGGGTTTGAGACCAGCCTGGGCAACTTGGTGAGACCTCGTCTCTACAGTAAATCAAAAAAAATCAGCCAGGCATGGTGGTGTGCATCTGTAGTTCCAGCTATTTGGTAGACTGAGGCAGAAGAATCTTTCTAAGCCCAGCAGGTTGAGGCAGTGGTGGCCATGAGTGTGCCACTGCCCTCCAGCCTGGGTGACAAAGTGAGACACCAACTAAAAAAAAAGCAAAACTGTCTTTCCTCCAAAAATTGACTATAAATATGCAGTTTATTTCTGGATTCTATTCCACTGATGCATAAGTCTATCCTTGTGACAGCACCACACTGCCTTCATTACTGTAGCTTTGTAGTAAGTTGTGAAATTGGGAATATGATCTCTCCAATCCTGTTCTTTTTCAAGTTAAATAGATTCCTGAGCTTCTTTAAATCTCTAACAGTTGTTAACCTCCTCTTCTCCTTTATTTATAACACTTCTTTAATAAAGAACTTTGGCAATTTTTCTTGTAGAATCGTCTACATTCTGAAATTGACTGAATATATCCTTGAGAACATGTTATTCTATTCTCTGAATTTTCTTTAAACTGAGTTAAACCTAGAGGCTTGCCTAGATTTAGGTTCACTTGTTTTAGGAAAAAAAAATATTTTTGAGTTGGAGTCTCTGTCGCCCAGGCTGGAGTGCAGTGGCATGCTCACAGCCACCACAGCCTCGACCTGCTGGGCTTGAACCCTTGAGTTCAAGTAATCCTCTTACCTCGGCCTTCCAAAGTGCTGGAATTATAGGCTTGAGCCATTGTGCCCGTCGAGGAAAGAAAATTTTATATGGTGGTATATCTCATTGAAAGATACATAATGGGCCGCGTACAGTGGCTAATGCTTAGAAACCCAGCACTTTGGGAGGCTGAGGAGGGAGCACTACTTGAGGCCATGAGTTAGACTTTATCTCTACAAAAAAGTTTAAAAATTAGCCAGGCATCATGGTGCATGCCTACATTCCCAGCTACTTGGAAGGCTGAGGTGGACGTGGGAGGGCTGCTTGAGCCCAGGGGGTAGAGGTTGTAGTAGTGAGCCAAGATAGCACCACTGCACTCCAGCCTGGGTGGCAGAGTGAGACCCCCAACTCAAAAAAAAAAAAAAAAAAAAAGTGACACCCATAAGTAGTTGTTACACCCGCCGGTTTGTTAAGTTTGTTTTGGGGGGACAAGTACGGGTAATAGAACACCCCCAGTACATACCCT
>CAUYQG010043733.1:0-14165 GCA_963574415.1 Tarsius wallacei | reverse complement strand
ATACCTCTGGGTATATTCCCAGTAGGGGGATTGCAAGGTCATATGGAAGGTTCGTTTTTAGGTCTTTTAGGAATCGCCAAATTGTTTTTCACAGAGGTTGTACTAGTTTACACTCCCACCAACAGTGTAGAAGTGTTCCCTTTTACCCACATCCTCTCCAGCATCTGTTGTTTTTTGAGTTATTGATGATGGCCATCCTGGCTGGAGTGAGGTGGTATCTCAGTGTGGTTTTAATTTGCATTTCTTTGATAACTAGTGAGGCTGAACATTTTTTTATGTGTTTGCTGGCTGCTCATATGTCCTCTTTTGAGAAGTGTCTATTCATATATTTTGCCCACTTTGAAATAGGGCTGTTTGTTTTTATTTTATTTTTTGGCATATTTTAGTGCCATGTAGATCCTAGATGTTAGTTAGGCCTTTGTCAGACATACAGGATACAGGTGGCAAATATTTTTTCCCATTCTGTGGACTGTCTTCCTGCTCTCTTGAAGGTTTCTTTGGCTTTGCAGAAGCTTGTCAGTTTGATGAGGTCCCACTTGTCTATCTTATCTCTTATGGCATGGGCATATTGATCAAGAATTGGTTGCCAGTTCCAATTTCCATAAGGGTGTCTCCTGCATTTTCTAAGGTTCTTATAGTTTGAGGTTTTACATTAAATGTAAAACCTTTGATCCATTTAGAGTGATTTTTGTGTATGGTAATAGGTAGGGGTATTGTTTTAATCTTCTGCATGTGTTCAGCTAGTTTTCCAGCACCATTTAATGAATAGGTTCTCCCATCCCCAGTGGTTGGTGGTGGAGGCTATGTAGCAGATGAATTGGTTGAGAAATTGAGGTTTTGCTTCTGGAATCTCTATCCTGTTCCACTGATCTGTATGCCTTTTCTTATACCAATACCAGGCTGTTTTGATTACTGTATGTTTATGATAAACTTTAAAGCCTGGGAGTGTGATAACTCCTGCTTTGTGTGTTGTTTTTGTTTTTTGTGTTTTGTTTGTTTGTTTTTTCTGAGGATTTTTTTCGCTATTTGTGGTGGTTTATGTTTCTATATGAATTCCTGTTTTGTTGTTTCCAGATCTGAGAAGAATGCTGCTAGCAACTTAACGGGGATTGCATTAAATCTGTAGATTGCTTTGGGTAGAATGGACATCTTAACAATGTTGATTCTCCAATCCATGAGCATGGAATATTTTTCCATCTGTTTGTGTCATCTTTGATTTCTTTGAGTGGTGTTTTGTAGTTTTCATTGTAAAGTCTTTTACGTCTCTGGTTAGGAAGATGTCAAGATATTTCATTTTTTGTGTGGCTATTGTGAATAGAATTGTGCTTTTTTCTTTGGGTTTATGTTTGTTTATTATTGGTATATAGAAATGCACCAATAATGTGAAATAGACTGTCTTTTGCACATTTATTTTTTACCCCGAGACTTTGCCAAAGTCCTTTATCAGTGCAAGGAGGTTTTTTACAGATTCTCTTGAGTTTTTGAAGCACAGAATCTTGTTATCTGCAAAGAGGGATAACTTTACATCCTCTTTTCCTATTCGGATACCCCTGATCTTCTCTGTCTGATTGGTCCAGCTAGGACTTCCAAAATATTTTGAAAAGGAGAGGTGAGAGTGGGCATCCTTCTTGTTCTGGTTTTCAAGGGAAATCGTTCTAATTTCTATCTGTTTAGCAGTATGCTGTCTGTGGGTTTCTCATAGATGGTACTTGCTATTTTGAGATATGTTCCATCTACGCCTATATGTTTGAGGACTTTTATCAAGAAGGGGCATTGGATTTTATCAGAAGCTTTTCCATTTCTAAAGATATAATCATGTGGTTTCTGTTGTTACATCTGTTGATGTATTTAATTATGTGTATGGTCTTGTGAATGTTGAAACAGCACTGCTCCTGGAGATGAAGCCTACTTGATCATGACGGATAATTTTTGAGATGTGTTATTGGTTCCAGTTTGCTAGGATCTTGTTCAGAATTTTAGCATTTATGTTTATCAAGGCTATTAGCCTGTAGTTCTCTTCCTTTGTTGGATCTTTAACTAGAATGGGTGTCAATGTGATGGTAGCTTCATAAAATGATTTGGGGAAAGTTCCATCTTTCCCAATTGCCTGTAATACTTTCAATAAGATTGATATCAGTTCCTCCTTTTATGTTTTGTAGAATTCTGCTGGAAATTAGTCTGGTTCAGGGCTCTTTTTTGTAGGTAGTTTTCTTATAATATAGTCAATTTTCTGGATTGTTATTGGTCTATTCAGTCCCAATTTCTTCTTGATTCAACCTGGGGAGGTAGTGTGATGTCAGAAAGTCCTCCATTTCCTTTAGGTTTTCAAGTTTGTTTCCATACAATTGTATATAGTAGTCTCTGGCAATCTTTTGTATTTCTTTAGGATTAATTGTGACTTGGTCTTTTGCATTTCTCATTGTGTTTATTTGGGAATTTTCTCTTTTACTTGGTCAGTCTAGTTAGGGGTTCATAAATCTTGCTTATCCTTTCTTGATTACCCAGCTTTTTGTTTTGCTGATTTTTTTGTAAAATATTTTTTTCTTCTATGTTCTGAAATTGGACTTTTATTTTGGTGATCTGGATTCTTCTGCTGAACTTAGGGTTTTTGTGATCTTGCCTTTCCAACTTCCTTAGGTGATTTGTTAGACTGTTGTTAACTTGTGATCTTTCCACTTTCTTCATGTGTGGTCACAGCGGTATTAATTACCCTTTTAGTACTACTTTCATGGCATCCCAGTAATTTGGTAAGATGATTCTTCATTTTCATTTGTTTTCAGGTGTTTTTAAATCTCTGTTTTGATTTTCATGTTGACCCAGGAGTTGTTTAGCATCATGCTGTTTAGTGTCCATGTCTTTGTGGGTTTTGGGGGAACTTTGTTGCTGTTGAAATTTATTTTTATTCTACTGTAGTCTTGAGGGTTCATGGCAGTATGCCAATCTAATGCAATTTGTTTATGCTTGATGTATGGCCGAGGATGTGGTTGATCTTAGAGTACATTTCATGTGGTGATGAGTAGGTTGTATATGCCATGGTTGTAAGGTAGATTGTTTGGTAGGTAACAATTAAGGCTATTTGGTCAAGTGTCATGTTGAGATTCCAGATCTCCTTGTTGATTTTTTTGTCTTGATGATCTGTCTAAGGTTGTGAGTGGGTATTTAAGTACCCAGCTAGGATAGTGATAGAGTCAATAACTTTTTAAAGTTTACCTAGAAGCTATTTTGTGAATGCAGTGACCTTCGTACCTTTTTAATTTGGGGCAGCTTAAAGGGTATTTTGTCTGATATTAAGGTCATAACTCTTGCTTTCTTTTGTGAACTGTTTGCCTGAAAATTTGTTTCCCATCCCCTTACTTTGAGTCTGTGAGCATCCTTTCTGGTGAGGTAAGTCTCTTGGAGACAATGTATTGTAGTCTTATGATATTTTGTCCATTTTCAGTGGTGCATTTAGTCCATTCACATTCAGGCTAATTATTTTGATGTGAGAATGTATCCCTGTCATGAGGTTCTTATAGAGATTGCTGTTGTTGCTACTGTTTGTTTATTTATTTGTTTGTTGTCTTTCTTTTGACTTTTGGGTTGATTCATATTTGTTTTCATTCTTTTTCCTGAATTCTTGTGAAGGGCGTTGTTCTTTTTTTCCTTTCTTCTGTGTTTAATACTTTAAGTGTTTCTTGTAGAGCTGGTCTGCGAAGCAGCGTAAACTCTTAGGTATTTAATGTCTGGGAAGGATTTTAGTTCTCCATCACTGATGAAACTTAGCTTAGCTGGGTAGGTAATTCTTGGTTGAAATTCTTTGAGAACTCTGAAGATTGGGCTCAATGCCTTCCTAGCCTGACGTGTTTTTGTAGATAAGTCTGCTGCTATTCTAATTGATCTTCCCCAGTAGGTGGTCTGACCTTTCTCTCTGGCTGGCTGCCTTTAGGATTTTTTTATACCTACTTTGTGTAGACAAATTCCTATGTGTCTAGGAGTTGATCTTCTCATTTATGTCTTGCAGGAGTTCTCTGAATCTCTAGTGTTTGAATGGTCATGTCACTGATGAAATGAGGGAAGTTTTCTTGGATAATTTCATGGAATGTTTGTTCCAGAGTAGTCTCTGCCTCTCTATCTGCCTTAGGGATTCCAAATTTTTTTTTTTTTTTTTTTTTTTTTTTTTGAGTTGGAGTCTCACTCTGTCGCCCAGACTGGAGTGCAGTGGCCTCTCCTGGCCACCGCAGCCTCGACCTGCTGGGCTCTGGCGATCCTTCCACCTCCGCCTTCCAAGTAACTGGAACTACAGGTGTGCGCTACCACGCCCAGCTAAAGGATTCCAATTAATCTTAGTTTCAGCCTTTGAAATAATCACTCATCTCTGAGGCTTTGTTTTGTCTTTTTAAGCCTTTTTTTTCTGTGTTTTTAATAGTTTGGGTTCATTCCATATTTTAATCTTCAAGTTCTGAGATTCCTTCTTCTGCTTAGTTAATTCTGTTTTCCATGCTTGTCGATTTGTTATTTATTTCATTCACTGTATTCTTTATTGTTGCTCAGTTATCAACTCATTCATTCTTTCCTTTTGCCTCTCCTCATTTCTATTTATTCTCTCCATTAATATCTTGATATATGGGTTTGTGGTTTGAGACCAATCATTATGGGGGCTCTTCATTGTTTGTATTCTGAAGTCTGTATTCAGTGGTTTACCTCCCAGTGGTCTGTTTGAGACCCATATTCTTCCTTTGGTTTTTCATCATTTGTGTAGATTTTTCTTCCTCTTTTTTACCTCTTCTTTAATTCTGATGTTCAGGGATGGGGGTATAACTTTTACTTCTGTTTGCTAAATCTCCTTTTCTTCCTTATGTAGATTTTTTTTGACTTTGTTCAATTCTGAAGCTGCACTTTGTGTGGAAGGCAGTACTTTTTGTAGTTTTGAGATTTAATTGAGGGGGCAGCTGTGATTCAGAAACTATCTGTAGATCCCACTATCCGCTGACAGATGTGTGGGCCCCCGGAACCCACTTCTCACCACCTGACAATCTGTCCATGCAGTTGGGGTGTATGTTTGCCCCTGAAAGCCAAATGAGATAAGATAAAGGAAAAGAATGGAAAAAGAAGGAGGAAAATCAGAGGAAGGTAGAGAGAAGCAGAAGAGGGAAAGCAGACTGGAGTACTAACCAGCTTGCTGCCGCTGCTGTCAAGTCCCCAATCAGATGTGATGTGTCTGTGACTGTTCCAGCCTGGAGGAGGGGTGTAAGTCTCTCTGAGTTTGATGAGGAGATAACCTCTAAGATTCTGGAGGCTGGGCAGAGCTGGGTGAAGCAACGCAGGTCTCTGCCTGGTCCCGGGACAGAGAGTATGGTACTGGTCAGCTTTTCCCACTCATGACGAGGCTTCTTTCCAGCTTTCCCCTGTCTTCACATCAGATTGTGGGTGTCATGCCACTCTGCTGTCATAGGTGATGGTAGGGGCCTGGTGCCAGGTGATGAGGTTCCGCTGCTTTCTGATGCCTCTTTCCAGGACAGCCCTGAGAACAGCAAATGATCTTGCACGCTGGGGGCTCTAACCTCAGGGTGGTGGAGGGTTGCAGTCACTGCCTAAATAGAGCCCAAGGTCCATGAATCCGAGTCTCCTCTCAGGGACTTTCACGCATCCACTGGCACACACGCACTCACACAGAATCTGTATAGACACTTGCTTTTGCAGAGATTCTCAAAGTTCGACCTGTTCCATCACTATCTTACCAGAAATCCTGGAAGCTTAAATTATTGATTATATATGTATTTTTTTCTGTTATATTTATTCCATGCCATAAATACACCTACACATAGTACTTTCACTGCATCTCACAACTTTTGTTAACTTGTATTTTAAGTTTTATTTAGTGCAAAATGTTTTTAAAATTCTCTTGAGACATGGACATACAGATTATTTAGAAGTATTAAGTTTCTCAATCTCCAAATGTTTTTGTACTTTTAAGCTATCTTTCTGTCACTTATTTAATAACATGTATTAATTTAATAACATGTCTCACCTGAGAACATACTCTCTATTTTTAATATCCACTTATGTTCTTGTAGGTAACATGTAACTGAGTCTTTTTTCAAATCAAACCTGAAAATCTTTGATTTATACTTGGAGAATTTAGATTATTCAGGTTTACAACAATTATTACTATAATGAATTAATATCCACCATGCTTTAACTGTTTTCTACTTATTACACTTATTATTTTTAGTTTTTTTTAACTTATATTTTTCTACTTTCTTTGGTCTTAATTGAACATTTTATATGACTATTTTCTCTACTGTCTTAGAGTTTTAATTATACTTTTTTTCCATTTTTTGAGTAGGGTTGCTCAAATGTTTGTAATATATACTTACTATTAATTAAGTTGTCTTTTAAGTAACACTATACTATTTCACAAATATATAGATAACTGACAACAAATTGCTCCAAATTTCTCACTTCTATCTCTTTAAATATTGCTGTCATTCATTTCACTTATGCTATATTTTACTTTATGTTGTATTGAAGCAAAATGTTGTTATTATTGTTACTTTGAGCAAATAGCTACCTTTCAGATCAATGAAGAATGAGAAAAATAGTTTATTTTTCCTTTTTTCTTCTCTGATCTTCTCCTTTTCTTTATGTTGATTGTGTTCCTGACCTATCTCATTCTTTCTTCTCCCAGAAGAACTTCTTTTAACAGTTTCTTACAGGACATACTTGCTTAAGATGATTACTCTCTGTTTTTATTTTGTTTGAGAAAGCCTTTATTTCTCATTAATAATTAAAAAAAATGTTTTTGGATACAATATTCTACATTGTTGTATTTTTTCTTTGTAAGTACATTGTATGTATTTTAATCCACTTTCTTTTTGTTTCACCGTTTCTGATGAGAAGTTCAGTGCAATTTTCATCCTTGTTCTGCTATACGTAAGGTGCTTTTTCCTCTCTTTTTTTTTTTCTTCAAAGTTTCCACTTTATTTTTGGTCACAGTAGTTTGAATGTTATGCACCTAATGTAGTTTTTTTTTTTTTAATATTTGTTCTATGTGGTGTTCTCTGATATTCCTAGATCTGTAGTTTGCTGTTTGTCTTTAATTTAAGACAATCTTGGCTATTATTACTTTAGCTGTTTCCTCTGCTTTGTTATCTTTTTTCTTCTTTTTTTAGTATTTCAATTACATATGTTTCACATTTTGAAATTGTCTCACAATTCTTGGATATTCTGTTCCTTTTTATTTCATTTTCTAAATTGTTTTCCTCTGGTGTTTTCCTCTGGGAAGGTTTTATTGACATATATTCAAGCTTGCTGAATCTTTCCTTAGCTGGGTCCAGTCTAGTGTTGAGCCCATCAACGTCATTCTTCATTTCTGTAACAGTATTTTTATTTCTACCCTTTCTTTTGATTCTTTCTTAGAGTTGCCATCTCTCTGCTTACATTGTCCATCTGTTCTTGTATGATGTCTTTTTTTGTAGAGTCCTTAACATATTAATCATAGTTATTTTAAATCCCTTTTTGATAACTGCAAAATCTGAGTCATATCTTTGCCTTGTTCTGATGCTTGCTTTGTTTAGATTTTTTCCCCCTGCCTTTTGTCATACTATGTAATTGTTTTGTTAAATATCAGACACATTGCTTTGGGTAATAGAATTGAAGTAAATAGGTCTTTAATATAGATGATTTTTGTTCATCTGGCTAGTGATGGACTTTGTTTAATATTTGCAGTAGATGAAGGTACCAGAGACTTTACATTCTTCTACTGTCTTCCTCCATACTGTTAGGTTTCTGTAAGTGTTCTTTCTCAGGAAGAGTTTGTGTCTTACAGCTGTTTCAGCCAAAATTCACTCTTAGTACACTAGAACTTTGTTATAATGGCAGTAACATGTGAGGAAGGGAAAGTCTTCTATAACCTTATGACTGAATTTGTCTTTTGGTGAGCTATATCTCTTGGCAGTGATCTTCGCAAGCGTTCCTGTCGTGATACAGCTATTTCTTTTCTTTTTTTTTTTATTATATATTTTCTATTATATGAATCAGGAAGGCTAGAGTTGGCTCCAGTGGGTGGAAATCCTTTTCCAGAGGTGGTACACGATCTGGTAAAATATTTTTCTTTGAAGAGTAGAACTTTGTTATGGAGAAAAATATGGATGTATTTTGGAATGATTACTTTTTCCTTTCCCTGCCAGAAATCTGAAAGGAATTTTCTTGTCTCTGAGGTTATGGTGGGCTTTTGGAGATAAAATGCAAGAATGTGGGAGAAAGCCCTAAAACTATAAGTTCCAAGAGTTTCTAACTCTCACTCTCAGCCTTCAGTAATTAATCCAAATTACCATGCAAGTTTTCCTACCTGTGTATGGCTCTATCTGGCAGTTTCTTCCCTAGGTAAGCAGATGTTGGCTGTATCTCTCTGGCTGTACCTGACTCTCCAGATTTCATGGTGAAATTTTTTCTTATAACTTTGGTTCTCTGATAGATCCAAGAAAAGTTACTAATACTTTGTTTTTGTTTATACAAATCTTTATTGTTGTGAGGCCTGCAGTGACAACATTCAAGTTGTTTACATGTTGGAACTGAAAAGTTATCAGTCTTTTTTAGTGAGCCATCCTAGTTGGTAATTTAGAGATTTCAATTTTGACTAATGAAGTTGTCTGTTTGACTAATGACTAATGAATTTTATTAGTTTTCTGTAGGCATATTGTCCTTTTAGATATTCTATGTAGTACAATGCCACTAAGACTTTTTGCTAATTTCTTAAAAAGGATGGTCTGCCCCTTTCTCATTAATTTACATAAGTTCTGTATGTATTATTAATCTATGTCCTTTTCAAAATTATGTGTGTCGTAAATATTATGTTTTACTTTGAGGACTGCCCTATTAGTTTCATAATGATGGTTTCTTATCAACAGGAATTCTTACTTGTAAAGTAGTACAATTTATCAACCTTTTTCTAACATTCATTTAATAAATTTTGGGTTATGTATAAGAAAACTTTTGTAGTACTCAAATCATGAAAATATTGTTTTATCTATTTTCTAGAAGGTTATTTTACCTCTCGCATTTTCATATTCATTGACATTGGTTTAAATATATGAAGTAGGATAGGATTTAATAATTTTTTTCTTGAATCAATAACTAATCTACATAGCACTTTTTAATGAAAAATCTTTCTTTACCTCCCTGCTATACTGTCACTTTTTTTGAATATTATTTATAATGGATACTTGATGTACTCCATATGTGTCAGACTATAGCAGTGAAGGGTAGATCGCTTTTTTGAATACTTTTTGTTATATTACTCTATTTTTTATTTATATCTATATTTCAGTCCTATTATAATAATTATTATAAATGTTATATCTGTACAAGTTTTCCAACATTGTTGTATTTCAAAATTGTCCTAGATTTTTATGACCATTTTTACAACACACACAATAGACATTTCAATTTACCGTGATACTTATCTTGCTCTTTACTCCTTCCTTTATTTAATAATTTTAATCTATTATTATTTTCTTCCACCAAATGATTCCCTTTAAATTGTCCTTTGTTATGAGTAGGCTGTTGACATATTTTCTGTTCTTGTTTATCCAAGAATGTTTTCGTTTTATCTTGATTTGTCTTAATATATTTTGAAACTTCATGAATGCACAAATACTTAACATCACCATGTCCTCTAGAAGAAACTAACACCTTGATTAGTGTGACATGCTTCTCTTAATCTCTGAAAATATTGTTTGTTTGAAATCTATTATCAATGATAATATAGCCACTCTAGCTTTCTTTTGATTAATGTTTGAATGATATGGTTTTTTCTTCCTGTTACTG
The DNA here is from genome assembly GCA_963574415.1 of Tarsius wallacei. Taxonomy (NCBI): domain Eukaryota; kingdom Metazoa; phylum Chordata; class Mammalia; order Primates; family Tarsiidae; genus Tarsius; species Tarsius wallacei. Next base: position 4,358 of record CAUYQG010043733.1, on the reverse strand, counting down.
TCTTTATTAGAATTTTTGAGTATAAAATGTTTTTCCTTTAGAGGACATATTGTTGGGTCTTGTTATTTTACTCAGTTTGATAACTCTGTGTTAAATTAAAGTGCTCAGACCATTTAAAATTTATGTGATTATTGATACGGTTAGATTTAATTTTCTATTTTGCTATTTGTTTTCTATTCATCCCATGTACACATACCTTGGTTCACTTTCCCCCTCTTCTTGTTGCCTTCTTTTAAAATAACTATTTTTATGATTACATTTTATTTTCTCTATTGAATTATATATTTGTATATCTTCATTTTGTTTTAAATGATATTTAAATGATAGATGATATTTAAATGATATTTAAAGGTGACTTATGTATGATAACATCATATATGGTACAAGAACTTTATAGTAGTTTTTTTCCATATTTTTGTTCCCATTCTTTGGATCATTGCTGTCTTATATTTTACTTCTACATATGCTATAAACTCTAAGACATATGGTTATTATTTTTATTTAAAATAGATAACTATATTTTTAAGAGATAAACAATGATCAAACTATGACCCATAGCATATTTACTATTTATATGCCTTTGTTCTATCTGGTCTCATTTTCTTTTCCTGCAAATAGTGTCTTTAATATTTCTAGTAGTATAAGTACACTGGTGATGAATTTCTCAGCTTTTATTTTTTTAATTATATTTTTATTTTTAAAGTTATTTTTATAGACAATAATTGAACTTTTTTTTTTTTTTTGAATTGGAGTCTCATTCTGTCGCCCAAAATGGAGTGCAGTGTCCGCTCCCGGCCACCGCAGCCTCGACCTGCTGGGCTCCGGCGATCCTGCCGCCTCAGCCTTCCAAGTAGCTGGAACTACAGGCGCGCGCTACCACGCCTGGCTAATTTTTTGATTTATTGTAGAGATGAGGTCTCCCTTGCCCAGGCGGGTCTCGAACCCGCGGGCTCAGGCAATCCACTCACCTCAGCCTCCCAAAGCGCGGGATTACAGGCTGAGCCACCGAGCCGGCTTGTTTTCCCTATCATTTAAATGGAAGGAATAGTACTTGGTGGCCAAAGCTGTCACAGACAAATTAAGTCTGAGATCCTTATAGCTTACTTAGAAGTGGAATCAGATTCTGGATCCATGAATGTATGCCTCTAGAGACCAATTTTATTTCACTGTACTATATTGGACGATAGATATCACCTTACAGAAACTCTCAGTTACATTGATAGAACAAATCTAGGTTTGTTTTTGTTTTGTGTAGCAAGATCATGGCTTTTCAATCCAAACGAAATTATTGCGGAAAGATACTTTAATAGTCCCAATATCATGTGGGTATAATGTCATACATTAGAAGAGTGTGCTTAGTAATATATAAATGCTTTTGTTTTTGAGTCAGAGTCTCACTGTCACCTAGGCTGGAGTGCAGTGGCGCGATCACAGCTACTGCAACCTCGACCTACTGGGCTCAGACGATCCTTCTGCCTAAGCCTTCCAAGTTGCTGGAACTACAGGTGTGTGCCACCATGCCCGGCTAACTTTTTGATTTATCGTTAGAGACCTGGTCTTGCCATGTTGCCCAGGCTGGTCTCGAACCCGTGGGCTCAGGCAGTCCTCTCCCCTCTGCCTCCCAAAGTGCTGGGATTACAGACATGAGCCACCGTGCCCAGCCAATGATTTTTCTTAAATGCAAAGAAAGAAAAATACTTAAAGTCACAATGCATATGGTATTAGATAAAGTCTCTGGGTCTCAGTATTAGATCAAGTAAGTTGATGAACATAATTCTACCTAGGTTGCAGTGGTTCAATTTCATATTCTTCACTAACAGTCAATAGTTCTTTTTCTTTGGTCCCCTAAACTCTTCCACATAGTTGAATTGTAGTAAGATTGCATTTTGTATGAGATTGACAAAGCTCATGATAGTGAAACTTTTTTTAGCCTTCAATCATTGCCTACACAGTAAGTACCGAAGGACTAAAACAAAGCGTAGTCTAGAAACCCTACAAACGTATGAGCAATTTCCCCAAACAGCCCCTCTAGGCATTCTGTAGCTGCCAAGAAATCAATCTATATAATGTGACCTTAGTTTCCATTCCTGCCTCTGGTGTTCCAAATGGGTTAGTAAAACTTTAAGGTAATTGGCAACAAAGGCAGTTGAATGATAGAGCATAATCCTTGTGGACTTTGTACCGTTATAATACAAAAACTCTCTTTGTCAGAATTTATAATAGCACTAATGCCAGGTATATGATGCATGCATTTGTTGATTTTTCTCAAACTCCATCTCCAGGCATATAAAAGTGAGAATAAACTTAACATCCCTGAAAGGCATATTCATAACAAATTACTACTTGGAAACTTCGGTTTTCAAGTTTAATTGCGTTGTTCCTGTCTATAAATCTATAGTATCTTGCTGTATGAGAGGAAGAAATGGGAAGGACGATTAGGTGTTCATGTAGTACATGGATTTAGTAAGAAAAAAAAGAATATGACATTCTGCCACCTACTTACCTTATGATTATTCTTTACGGTTTTATTAAGGTAATTCAATACTATCTCCAATAACAGGAAATGTTTGGAAACAGTGGGGTTTTTTTGGTGACATGAAAGTTCAGATTAAGATGAGTATTGCCAAGTATAATCATCTGTTTTTGAACTTAGTTTTGGATAATATTTTCTGCATTTTTTTTTTTTTTGAGGTGGAGCCTCGCTCTGTCACCCAGACTGGAGTGCAGTGGCCGCTCCTGGCAGCCTTGACCTGCTGGGCCCCGGCAATCCTTCCGCCTCAGCCTTCCAAGTAGCTGGAACTACAGGCGTGCGCTACCACGCCCGGCTAATTTTTGATTTATTGTAGAGACGAGGTCTCGTCAAGTTGCCCAGGTGGGTCTCGAACCCGCGGGCTCAGGCAATCCACCCACCTCAGCTTCCCAAAACACTGGGATTGCAGGCTGAGCCACCAAGTCTGGCCCTTTTTTGTAAGGTTAATCTAAGGTTTGTGTGTGTGTTTGTTTTTCTGTTTGGTTTCATTTTATTGAAGCCAGCAGAGGGAACAGAGAAGGATCTAATAATATTGGTTGTTCCTCCTTTGTGAGAGTCACTGTGATGACCTCAACACGTAGTGTCTGAGTTATCTCTTTCAATTCTCATACTATATCTAATATATATATATATATTCTTTAATCTATATTTGTAGATAATAAATATAAAGTGCAAAGAAGCTAGATAGCTTGCCAAATATATACAGAATAATTGGTAAAATTAGGAGATAGATGGGTTACCCACGTCTTTTGAGTGATTAAGAATTTTATGTTACTTTTTAATCTTTATTTTGACTATCAATTACTCATATAAAATGTGAAGGAGAGAGCTAAGTTTAAATGGTGGAAAGGAAATTTCTGCTCTACCCCCCACCCCAGGAAAGAAAAATTTGGGTGGAGTGCTTTCTCATGTTCTATTCCCTCCTCCATCATTTCCTTCTTTGATCAGAGAAAATGATATATGGTTCAGCCCATTCTATATACTTTTCATAGGTTTGTCTTGAGGATCATAAAGGAGAAATAACTTTTCTAAGTCAAAGGCTTTCTTACTTTATTTAAAGCCGATTCTTTTTCACCTAAGTCATTTCACATATCTTTCTTAGAACATTTAATACAGATAAGAGGACCTTAGTAAATGGAGGTTAGGTGAATCACTCAGTGAACCAATAAATAAATAACAGAGCACTAAACTGAATATTTGTTGCTTACTTTCAAAGTCCTAGGAGCAAATTTCTCAAAATATGTGTATATTAAAATTACTTTTTCAGTTTATTTTTAGACCAAAAGAATTAGTTATTATCAATCCTAAAAGCATTTTTTTCAAAAAAAAAAATTGAAGACGCTATAAATATATTTATAGATGTATATATATATATAAATATATATACACACACACACACACAACATTGGAGAAGAGAATGTGAACTCAGTGACTTTTTTTTTCCATTTGCTGTGCTGCTTTTTGGATATAACCTAAATACAACTGCAGTCAGGCTTATCCTATCATAATAGATCTTTAGTGGGTTTTAGAGTTGTGATGGTTTATTTCAAAAAGCATTTGGATTAGTGATTCATGTGATATTTTGCTTTTCAAACATCATGCCCACTATTTTATGCAAGAATTATGCAATCTTACTTAGAATTACGTTTATAGTTTCATGAATGTTCTTTCCTTGTATGTAAATAATATATTTTACGTAAATTTAAACTTTATAGACAATTGTATATATGAAGTGTGTGTGTGTGTGTGTGTGTGTGTGTGTGTGTATGTGTGTGTGTAGCAGCCCCCAAAATGGCTCAATCATGGTGTTTTGGAGATGAAGCCATGG
>CAUYQG010043732.1:0-27519 GCA_963574415.1 Tarsius wallacei | reverse complement strand
TGGATGCCTGGCTCCACCCTGCCTCCTGGGGATGGAGGGTATCCAATCTGGACCTCGTGGGCAGAGGTCTCAAGAGGAAGAAAGGTTCTCATGCTGAGCAGAGGGTGGAGAAAAGGAAGGGAAAGAGAACAAGCCTTGGCATGGGGAGCCAGCATCCCGAGGAGCCTTCCATGGTGCTTCTGATTCTCACGGATGGTGTGAATGGGTGGAGGCCCACAGCTCTTACGCTCCTGGGAGTGAGGCTGCCTAAAAGAGGAGGATGGGAGTGGCCAGAGGGAGCGAGAAGGGGCGCCAGGGGAGAGAAAGCAGAGAGGTCTCGGGTCCAGAGCTGTAACCAGGGTGGTGCTGGCGGCAAAGGGAGGAATCCACGGGCCCCAGCGAGAGCGCAGGGCGCGGGCCGGGCCTGCCCTACACCGGGCCGCCTCTGATCACGTTTTCAGGGCCACTGCCCGCAGGCGCAGACAATGCTGGGGGAGCCTTTGAAGTCCAAAAGGGATGCCGCGGTGGGAGCCTTTCGAATCTCCTCCCTTCCCCGTCCTCCTGGCGGGGAGGGGGCCAGTAGGACAAAACCCCGAGTCGGTCGCAGCCGGGCCCCGAAACGCGAGAGACAAAGGGAAAACAAACAGGTTTGGAGCCAGGCGCACGGTGCCGTGTCTGTCCCCCGCCCCGCCGAGCGCAGATGATGGATGGCTGCAGCCAGCCAGCTCGCCCGCCGGGCAGGCCCCGCTATTTACATAACACTGGCGTTCCACCGGTCACCTCTGACACGGCACTGCCTGGGGCCCGAGGCCCGGTGGCCCCGCGGTTCCTCGCGCCACCACCCGGGGGACTGAGAGCCTGTGAAGGCTGGGCCAGACCGGGGCGGTCCCATGTGCCCGGCCTCTGGGGGAGCCCTGGGCCCAGGGAAGGGCAGGACACGGCAGCCTGCTCCCAGGCTCCTGGCTGTGGCCTCCTCCCTGCCAGCCTCCCACGGAGGAAGGAGGAGGCCACTTGGGGCCGCAGCCTCAGCCTCTGAGGACGGGAGGCAGGACTGGAGTTCCAGGGCTTTCAAGTCCATGTGGTTCTTGGGTATGGCTACAAGCAGAACTTCTTGGGAGAGCCGCCAGCAGCTGCCACCGTGGGCAACAGCAAAGCCAAGAGAGGGCATGGTACCACTGGGCAGCCCGTGGCCAGCCACAGATGCCCCATCGCCCCATGCTGCCTTGAGCACATTCCTTGCCCGTCTGCCATCCATGTGTCCCCAGCCCATTTCCAGCCTGAGAGCCAAACTGAGACGATCCTACTGAGGACCATCTTTTTCTGCCAGGTTCAAGTGGGCACCGGGGCTCCGGTTCCCTGTCTCCACCTTCTCACCTCGCCCTGGGTGTGTGGCAGGACTGAACCCAGCCCAGGGTGACATGTATATGACATGAAGAGTCACCGGCTGGGGAGGGGACACTCGGATCAGGGAGGGGGCTCAGGCCTTACCTCGTAGCTGGTCCTAGAGGTTCCTCGAACACAGCTAGGGACTTCACTTCATCCTGGGGAGAGAGAGCAGAGCCCGGTTAGCTTCCCCAAGCCCACAACCTCCCAGTGCACACCCTCCATCCCTCCTGTGTGTCCAAGGGCTCTCTGCCCTTTATGGGCTGGGGATCTGATGCTCCTGGGCCAGCCCAGGGGCTCAGAAATTCAGATATGCTGAATGGCCTCTGATTTGGGCCCATTCAAATATATTTCAACCAGAGTTTGCAAAAACTCAGAACAGAGCAGGCAGGAGCCGCTGGTAGGAAAATATGGTTCTCAGGATACCCCTAAGCAAACAGAGGAAAGTCGGGCTGTGCCATGCATGCTCTTCCACGGAGGCAGGTGGGGGTGGGGGCTGCTGGTCTGGGGGCCCACATGCTCCCGTGGCTCTGCAGTGGCCAAGCAGGGATGTCGGGGACAGTGACAGAACACAGTAGCAACTGTTCCTTTACTCTGGCCCCTGCAAATAAAAATGACAGATGCCAAACTATTCCTATGGCAAGTGGGTGACAGTGGGCAGGGGCGGACCAGGGGCCAAGGCACCAAGGAGCCTCAGCTCCACAGGAACAGGCTGCTGACAGCACCTTCCACCCTAGGGTCCTACCAACGAGTGACAACAACCCACGTGGGGGTCCACGAGGGGAGAGGGATAATGGTCCGACGATATAGAAGGCCTTGAGCCGACACACAGCCCAGCTCACCGGGCTCAGGCCCTCCTGCCCAGAGCATGAGTTTGGGGGGGTGGGTTCAAACAGGACAGACTCCGTGTGTGGAGAGGAAACCAGGGACCCCTCCGCCTGCTGACCCCCGCCCCCGCCCTCTCCTGAGTCAGTCACAGGCCTCAGAACTCTGCCCACGCTCGGGGAGGGCTGTCTGTTTGTGACTTTTTTCCCTCCCCTCTCCCTCATTTGTGGCTTATCAATGATGCAAGAAGAATAACACCAATTTCCTTAGGCTATGTAATCCCCAAATCAGATTGGGGGGATTGCGGGAGATGAGGTGACCTTGTTCAGGGCTCCCGGAATGCCACCCAGTCCCACCGCCTGCTCTCTCGTTCCCAGGACATATTTAGACAGATAATGCTAATTGTACTTGACACGTCCTCTTAAGGAGGGCTCGGTCCTCTGCCAGCTTTCGCTGCCTGTGCTGGGCTGCCTGGGCAGAGGGTGCCCACTGGGGCGGAGCCCACCCTGCCAGATGCAGGGCTCTGGGAGGGCTGTGGGTCTGGTGGGCATCAAAGTGGTCAGGGGAAGGGGGTTGCCCCATGGGCCTCTGATGTCCATCTGACCCAGACGGTGGGAGCCTGGGGTTTGCAGAGAGCAGGGTGGACAGCTGAGACAGAGGGCAACAGAGAGGACCAGGAGCCACGCAGAAGCAGGAGTGGGGAAGGGGAAGGAGTTGGCAAAGACAGGAGAGCTGAGCCAGGCAAAGGGCCAGCAGGGCAGTCCCAGGGCCAGGATGGAGACCCCAGGGCCTCTGCTGCCAGGCCTGGGTGTGCTTGGCCATCAGGGCTCACATCCCACCGGTCAGTCCAGTGTCATCATCACAGTCCATCCATCCCACGCGCGCCTGCCTGAGATCCCTCAAGGCGCCCTGGCCGGCCTCCTGTGAACCCCCAAAGCCCCCCAACTCCTCAACTCCAGTATCTCACTTCCACCACCTTTTTCTCCCCTCCCATCCTCCCTGGCAACTGTGCATTTATTAATTCATGAGGCACTAATTAGTTCTTTGTTTAATTTTGTGTTAAACAGACTGACCGGAATGATAACGACTTGCAGCGCGGTGTTGCTGTCCCCAACCACCCCTGTTTTCCGACAACAAGGGAGCGCGGGAGACCGGAGCGCTGAACCCAAATCCCTCAGCAGTTGCACTTCATTAAGTCAAAATGTGACAAGAAGCTTAGAGAGCAACTTGCAGATCTGATCACACAGAACAATTGGGGAGGAAACTTTCCAGGAGTTGCTCAGGGTGGAGGAGGGAGGGGGAGGGCCGGAGATGCGTGCATACAGGGACCAGGACGCACACAGGGGCCTGTCCCCTGCCTGCCTGCCGGGGCAAGTGGCCTGGCTGACGGGAGCAGGGAGGCTTGTCTCTGGGTGGGATCTGGCACACCGGGTGGATTCCAGGACCCCAGTGGGGGTCTGAGAAGTAGCCGGCAGTTCATCTTCCTGTCTCTTCTCTTTTCCGGGCATCTTTTCCTGTCTCTCTGCCTCCCACTGTCCCTGATGTCGGGTCCTGGCCCATGTGAGTGAGTGGCTGGCACGCCCAGGGGCTGGTAGCTGATGCAGTTAAAGAAGGATTCTGCGCGGCCAGGGGAGAGGCACCACAGCTGGGAAAATGCAGAGGAGAGCAGGGGCCTTCCACTCAGGGAGGCTGGAGTTAAGTGAAACCCTTCCAGGCTGAGCAAAAAAAGGAACGTGCTCAAGAGTCGCAACAGGAATTGCCTGAGAACACACCCACTCTCTGCCAGCTGCCCATCCATCCGCCCGGCCATCCACCCATGCAGTGTCCTTAAGCCCAAGGACTCTGACCAGAAAACAGAGGACCAGAAGGTTCCAGGTTCTGTGCAGAGACTTGTGGCAAATCAGAAACAGAACAGGCTCCCGGAGCTTCACAGGCTGTGGCGGTTGACTGCTGATCAGCAGCTGAGCTAAAAGTCACAACGGCCTGGTGACCTCCTCCCTCCTGTCCACGGGAACACCGGATCTTGACCCTAGAGGCATCAAACGCTAACTCCATCGGCCCATTGCACAAGCGAGGATTGGTGGCATCAAAAGCAAACCATGTCCCAGACTAAAGGCAGAGGCCCTGCCGGCCTTTTCCCTAACCCTCATCACTGAAGACATGGGCAACGTCTTGTGAAGAAACATGAGCACAGAAGGAGGGATGGGAGGAGGAGGAGGAGAATAAAAACAAAAGCACACAGAGAAAGTTGACATCATGAGCCCCTGTGTGTGCAAACAGCCTGCTGCCTTCTTCCCATGAGTTGCTGCACCTGTCCAGGTGAGGCCTGACCCGCCCTCCAAGTGCTGGCCCAGTTCACTGGCCTAGGAAGTGAGTCTGCAGGCAGCCTTGTCCATGCTTCCCCTGGCCTGATTTGAAACACAGTGGTCTCTCGCCCGAGCCTGGCAGCCCTGAGCTGGCTTCTGTTAATTTGCTGTCAGGCTGCCTAAGCAAACCAATTAAAACTAATCATTAATTATAAAAGAGAGCGAGAAGAGTCGGAGAGAGGAGAGGGCAAGAGCCCAAGATGGGAAGGAGGAAGAGGAAAGGCGGGCTGCAGAGGGAAGACTGCGAGGGCCTGCTGGGAGCTCCGAGTGGGGCCGGGTGGGCTGGCGCCAGGAGGACCAGAGGCCTCTCGGCACAAGGGGTGCTGGGGTCGAGGGAGGGCGGGAAGAAAGCCAAGGATGGAGGACGGGGTTCGCCATGGGCCAGAGGGGTGGAGGGAAAGGCCAGGAGAGAGGGGACGAGGGACCAGCGTACCGGGACGGGAAGGGGCCGCGTCTGTCTGCAGTTCCCTCGGGCTGGAGCCACCGCCTGTCCGGGACACAGCTTCGGAGCCTCTCACCCTCGGCTGCCCAGCCCCATACTTCTGCGGCACCAGGCCAGGCTCCTCATCCGGCTCTCCTACCTGCTCCCCAGCCCTCCTGGGCCACGGAGGGGCTCAGGGCAGCTGTCGGGCCGCCCGCCCACCCACCCCCCTAGCCTGTCTCCTTCCCCCTGCCCCCAGCCCACTGCCCCATCCTCACGCACACCCTCTCCCTGGCCCGGGTCCTTTCACAGGGGCTGGGGCCGTGTCAGCCCGGTGGCTTGAGGAGGGGGGCAACACAGACAACAGGGGCAGCGTCATGGAAACGGGCACTTTCCCGGAGAAATATTCTGTTTGGCCTCCTTCCTGCATTGAGGAGCTGTCAGGAGCCTGAGTGAGAGTCACACTACCCCAGGACCAGGCGTGACAAAACCTATTTTCTGCCTCAAATTTGATTGATTAAAGAACTTTTTAGGAAAACCATGTTAAAAGAGTGAAAGAGAGACAGAGGGAGAGAGAGAGGGGGAGAGAGAGAGAGGGAAAGGGGGAGAGAGAGAGAGAGAAAGAGAGAGAGAGAGAGAGAGAGAGACCCAGAGAGAGAAACAGATAGAGGGGAAAGGAAAAAAAGAACAGAATGCTGAAGGGGAGGAGGCCTGGAGACAGAAAGGCCACAGGCAGGGCCAGGCAGCTCCCCCGGCCATGCTGCCAGGGGCTGGGCCAGCGGGACATCCACGGCATAACCAGGCAAAGCGGAAAGGTCAGAGGAAGCCCGGAACTTTTACACAGTGGTTAGCAGGACAATGAAGGGGCCCGAGGTCCCCGCACAGTCCAGCAGGTGCCGGATCCAGACAGAGGCTCAGGGGAAGGAGCCGGGGCCCTGGAGGCAGGGAAGGGCCGGTGGGGGTGGCTGTCCAGCCACCAGGGGTCGGGCAGGCCTCTGGATTGGCTCTGGGGGTTTTCCAGACAAGGTCTTGGTTGGAATATGGCCAGAATCCTGAGACATCCACACAGGGTCAAGAGGGAGGGCCTAGTCGTTTGGGGGCAGGAAAGGGGTTTTCCCACCTTTTCTCCTAAGCCCTGGCTCAAGAAGTGCTTTTAACCATAAGAATTTTTGGAAAGCAGGGAGCCACTGGCTTGACCCTCCACCCTGCAGCTGGTTCAGCCTCTACTGCCCATGGCTGCTGCGGGCCCTCACTTGCCCCGTCTCAGACCTTCTCTTTGGCGGATGCTGCCCTGCGTGGTATCCGTGCCTGGCTGGGGCTTCCATGGTGAATGCAAGGCCCTGCCTTACTTTCTCAGGGCTCCAGGAGAAAAGCAGGCCTCCCCTGCATCTCCTGAGGCCCCCTCAGGAGGAAGAAACTCCTCCATTTCCCAATGGCCCCACCCAACCAAACACGGAGGTGCCTCAGGTCTTCCTGGGCAGGTCCCGTCCTCTCCCCAAGAAGACGGATCCAAGTCGGCGGCCTGGTTTGCTCCCCTTTTCTCGAAGAACCTTGAAGGTCAAGGTGAAGAGTGACTCTGACCAGGGGGTCAGCAAAAAGATTTTTCCAGGTGCTGGGAAGGTGCTCAGCAGTGTCCAGGCCAGTCTCTGCAGCCCAGGGCTCAGTGTGGCAAGGCAGTGGCCCCCTCGAAAAAGACAGGCACAGGTTGCTAGACAGATGCAAGAAAAACAACACCTGCTCCAGGCCTTTCCCCCACCCCGCTGCCAGGCGAATCGACCCTAGACCTCTCCTGTTCCTGCTCCACAGTGATCTTTGGGGACTAAGCACACGCTGTGTGCATGGCACCATGCCAGGCACTAGGAAGATAAAACAAGACAGCATACAAGAGCAGAGTTGGCGAGAGTAGGGTTTGACTCCTGCCTCTGCTGCCACGTGGTCCAGTGGGGCAGGCTGCTTACCCTCTCCAGGCCTCAGCTTCTTTAACTGTAAAGTGGGGATATGTGAGTATCTACGTCAAAGGAATTCAATCAGTCAGTCTTGAGCACCCAGAATATGCTGGATGCTTGTCCTAGGTCTAGTGCATGTTGGCAAACCAGACTCAACGTTCATGGAGATCTGGAGATTCCACTCCTGTGTTCTTGAGGACCCACTGAAATAATGGTTAGCTCAATGTTGGCACATCGTAAATGCTCAGGAAATATTATCTCCAAGGTCCCTGCCTTTAAGAAGCTGGGAGAGAGCCGGGCTCGACCTCCCAAAGTGCTGGGATTATAGGCTGAGCCACCGAGCCCAGTCAAAGTTTGCTTTTTTTTTTTTTTTTTGAGTTGGAGTCTCACTCTGTCACCCAGCACTGGAGTGCAGTGGCACACTCCCGGCCACCGCAGCCTCGACCTGCTGGGCTCCGGCGATCCTTCCGCCTCAGCCTTCCAAGCAGCTGGAACTACAGGCGCGCGCTACCACGCCCGGCTAATCTTTTTTGATTTATTGTAGAGATGAAGTCTCGCCAAGTTGTCAGGCGGGTCTCGAACCCACGGGCTCAGGCAATTCACTCACCCCGACCTCCCAAAGAGCAGGATTATAGGCTGAGCCACTGAGCCCAGTCAAATTTTGCTTTCTTAAAAAAAAAAAAAAAAAGGAAGCTGGGAGTGATCCAGCAATTCCACTCCTAGGTACACACCCAAAAGAATGGAAAACAGGTACTCAAAAACGTGTTCATGAAACAGGTACTCAGAAACGTGTTCATAGCAGCACTATTCACAGTAGTTAGAACATAGGCACAACCCAAGGGGGAACCTTCACCATCTTTCAGCAACACCAACTGATGAATGGATAAACACTTTGTGGTATGTCCATACAACGGAGCATTATTCAACTGTCAGAAGGAGTGAAGTTCTGATACAGGCTACAATGGGGAAACACCTGGAGACGTGTTGAATGAAAGAAGCCAGACACGAAAGACCGCAAATTGCATGATTTCATTTATATGGAATATCCAGAATGCGCAAAACCATAGAGACAGAAAACAGATTAGCAGTTGCCAGGGGCCGGGGAAGGAGAGAGTAGGGAGGGACTGCAAATGGGTGCAGGGTTTCTGTCTGGAGTTATAAAAAAGTTCTAGAACTAGGTATTAGTGATGGCCGCACAACACTGCGATTATACTTAATGCCACTGAATTGTACACTTTGGTTTTTTTTTTGGAGCTGGAATCTCACTCTGTTGTCCAGGCCGGAGTGCAGTGGCTCACTCACAGCCACTGCAGCCTCGACCTGCTGGGCTCAAGTGATCCTTCTGCCTCAGCCTTCCAAGTAGCTGAAACTACAGGCACATGCCACCATGCCCGGCTAATTTTTTTTTTTTAATCGTAGAGATGAGGTCTCCCCAAGTTGCCCAGGTGAGTCTCGAACACATGGGCTCGGGTAATCCTCTCACCTTGGCCTCCCAAAGTGCTAGGCTTATAGGCATGAGCCACCACGCCTGGTCTGAATTGTACACTTTAAAATGGCTACCATTTTATGGTATGTGCATTTTACCACAATAAAATAAAATGATATCACTTAAGGGAAAGAAAAGCTGTCACCAGGGAGAGAAAAAAGATACCGATGTGCAGCTCAGCCTAGGTGCTGGGTGAGCCAAGCCAGGGGCCGAGGGTGAGACATGGTGATTTCAAATGGGTCCTCCTCCCCTCTGTCCTTGATAACTACCACGCGAGGTGGGACCACTCCAGGTCTCCACAAGATGTGCATCATGCTTGTTCAGGGAAAAGACGAGGAGGAGAACCTAGGTGGCTGCAGTGAGGGGGCCGCCCCTGAGGACCCTCACTCAAGCGCCTGTGAATCCAAATCCCCACCAGATGCCGTTCCCGGCACACACAGAGACTGCTGCGCGGATCCCAGGATGCACGGCCCAGCCTAGCGTCTCTCCGTCATGTTCCCCAGACAACTTTTGCTGCCGCTCGGCATCTTAGTGCAACAAGCTCCCTTGGGTTGGGTCTGAGTCAATGACTTCCCCGCCCACAGGACTCTAGCTTTTCCCAAGGTCAGGGAGTCCCATCTCTAAGGAAAACCTAGGATAGCCAAAGAGCTGGACTCCCGGGGCAGCCCCCAAGCCCTCACCCCCACCCTCCTGCCTGTTCCAGAATGCGTGTGCACACATAAACCCCTGCCTTGGCCCGGCAACTGTCAGGAGATCAACAAACAAAAGCTGCTTCTTGACAGGGAGTCATTTATATTTTAGCTTCGTTCCATTATCCTAACGAATCCTTCATCAGCAGATGCAATATTAACAGCAGAAAATCAGCTCATTACATCCGGGGGGATTTCATCAAGACGGCAATCATGTGCAGCTCCCCAAGCCTTCAAGAGGCCAGTGGGGCTGTTATTTATTTATTTTGTTACTTATTTATTTAATTTTTGGGGTTCTTTCCACATAATTGCACCGCATCTCAGATCTTTAATAAATAATTTCTAGGTCCTGAACTGCAGACAGCTTTACTCTCTGCCATGAGAGCCTGCATTAGCCAAAATATTTACCAATATTTAAGAGTCATTAGAGTCAGGAGGGGAGTGGGGAGGGGTACTCGGTTCTTCTGGAAACAACCTGGTTCGGGGCTACAGTGCTTGGTCCTCACTTGAGTCTCCAACTCACCTCCGGGCCCGAGGTCAGTCATCTTGGACTGGAGACTCCTGAGGACAGGCCCACACCTGTCTCCCTGGGCTCACTTAGTTTGGGCATTCGGGTGGGTGTTTCCCTGGAGTTCTCAGAGAGGGACATGCCCACCTCTGAGGATCTTGCCGGCCTTCTCAAGCTGATGGAAAGGGGGCTGATGGAAAGGACCCGCTTGGTACAGGGGCAGGAAGCTTCCGAACGCTTGAGCTGGAGAGCCCTGTTGGGTTGGCATTCCTTGCCTGCCCTATGCCAAGGAACCGTTTTCCGGCAGGCTCTGGCTCTGCTACGGCCGTCTCACCCATCCTTTGTGGCTTCCCAAGGTTATGCCTCCGACCTCAAAGGAACAAAAAACTCAGAGAGTCCAGAAGGCAGACTCGTCCCATTTCCCAGATGTGAAATGGAGGTTCAACAAACTTGAGTTCTCTGCCCAAGGCAGCACAGCCAGCAAAAGACTCAGAGCCAGGATTCAGGCTCAGAGTGGCTCTGCTGATCCCCCATGTTTCCGCTAGGCCCGAGCCCTCTGATGACACAGCCTGGCCCTCCCAACGCTCCTGGCTCCAGCCCACAAGGCTGGAGTGGCCACTGGTGCTGATGGGCACCCCCCACCGCCACCACAGGGCTGGCCATGCTTTCACAGGTTTTTCCCAGCGGGGGCTGGATTTCTGCCCAGCCTGGAATGTGCTCCCAGGATGTCAATTCTAATCTCCCCAGCGCTCTGACAGAATTAAGCTCCAGTTTGTCCGACAACATCCCAAAGTTTCAGAAATCCAGGGCAGACTCTCTAATCAGGCTGCAGGACAAAGGTCTGGCCTGACCCTGTCACTTCCATTTATTCCTCCTGTCTGTCTCCCGGCCTCGGCCTTTCTGCAGCTTCCTCCACCCTCTGCCCCTTCCCTGGCCAGCCCAGCCCCCATCTGCTCCTCCAAGCTGCCCTGTTCCTCCTCCCAGCCTGCACTGCCCTCCCCAAGCAGCTGGACTAGTGCTGTGGTTTGCTTCACCATTTCAAGCCGAGGAATTCCTGAGACCAACCTGCCACGGCACTCAGCCTGCAGGCCTAACCTTGGTCAGGGCTCCCTTCCATCAGCTGACATTCGTCAGCACAAGGGCTCAGCCCCTCCTTGACTCCAGGGGCAGAGCTACTCTCCAAGTCTGCCTGTCCTGGCTTCCGGGGGGCCCTGACTCTGGCTCCCGGAACTGCCCCTGAAGCATCCTCTGGCCTCGTCAGCCTCCTTCCTGTTTGAGGGGTCAGCTCGTGGGTCCTGGAAAGCCTTGGCCCCTCGGCTGCATTTGGGGACACTGTGTGGGTAGAGACCTCTCCTCCTCAACCAACTCTGCGAGTTACCAAGAGGTGACTACCGTCACAGACAGCAGTCCTGACCCTGGGACAGGCAGAGACCACGGGGAGCAGCCCAAGTCATCAGCTCTACAGGACTGTGGAGCCAGGAAGGGGTGAGGAAGCTCAGAGCTGGCCAGCTGGGCCAGGAGCACCCCTGAACAGCCAGACGGAGGGAAGAGGCAGAGACGCCTCCTCGTACCCACAACACCCCATCTGTTCCCCATCCACGTGGCTCTCAGCTGGACCCAGAGCGCCAATACCTGCCTCCGTTTCTAGAGGAAATCACATGCACGAGCTGGCTAGAGGAGGCAAGGCCTTTACACACACACACGAGGCGTGGGTGGGGACCCCAGCTTCAGTCTGGTTTGCTTATATCTAAAGATTAATGGGAGCAGAGGGCAAAGGGAGGAGTGTGGACAGGCAGAAGGACTCCCAGGAACTGCTGTACTTGAGCATATGCCAGACCAGAAAGCCAGACCAAAGGAAACGGCTCCCCAGGCAGGGGAAGGAGCACGAATACCGGGGTGCAGGGAAAAGGTAAGAAGAGGAAGAAGCCGGGCTCGTGGCTCAGCCGGTAATCCCGCGCCTTGGGAGGCCGAGGTGAGCGGACTGCCTGAGCCCGCGGGTTCGAGACCCACCTGGGCAACTTGGCGAGACCTCATCTCTACACTAAATCAAAAAATCAGCCGGGCGTGGTAGTGCGCGCCTGTAGTTCCAGCTACTCGGAAGGCTGAGGTGGAAGGATCGCCGGAGCCCAGCAGGTCGAGGCTGCGGTGGTCGGGAGCAGCCACTGCACTCCAGCCTGGGCGACAGAGTGAGACTCCAACTCAAAAAAAAAAAAAAAAAAAGATAAAATTTAATAAATAATAATAATATCTTCCCTCTGGCCTACCTCCTTCATGTTGCTCCAGCTGCTCAGGCCCCTGGTTATTCCTCAGACACTCTGGGCCTTTCCTCTAACTCTCAATTACTCTGCAGAATTTACTAAGAGAGTAAAAGAAAAAATTCTGCATTTTAAAAGGCACTCTCATATGAATAGGACTTGAACATTTAGTGCCGCCTCTGTTCAAACGGAGGCAACCAAGTCTACTTGACGTTTTCCCTCTGTATGTTGTAGAGTTAATAATTCTCAACAAACTGTGATGATTCAGCAATCCCATCCTAAATCAGATATTGCTTTAATTAGCAAACCTAGTCATTGGTAACAAATCCATTTTTCACATATTTTTAAAATTGTGTTATTAACTGTGATAAACTACATATAACACAAAACTTGCCATCCTAATCGTTTTAAATGTACAGTTCAGGGACATTAAGTGCATTCACATTGTTGTGCAACTACCACCACCATCCATTTCCAGAACTTTTTCATCTTCCCAAACAGAAACTTCATACTCATAAAACAGTAACTCCCATTCCCGCCTCACTCCAGCCCCTGGCAACCAACAGTTTACTTGCTGTCCCAAGAATCTGACTACTCTAGGTACCTCATACAAGTAAATCATACAGCATTTGTCCTTTGTCACTGGCATAGTTCACTTAGCATAATGTCCTCAACGTCCATCCATGCTGTAGACATGTCAGAATTTACTCCCTCTGTAAAGCTGAATAACATTCTATTGTATGTATATACCATGTTTTATGAATCCATTCACCCATCAGCGGACACTTGGATTGCTTCAGCTTTATGGCTGTTGTGAATAATTCTGTGAGCATGGCTATATAAATATCTCTTCAACTCCTTTGGGTAGATAAACCCAGAGTGGAATTTCTGGGTCATATGGTTATGGTATTTCTATTTTTAATTTTTTGAGGAGCCGCCATACTGTTTTCCATGGTGGCTGCACCATTTCACATTCCTACCAACAGTGCATAAAGCTTTCAATTTTTCCATATCTTTGCCACCACTTATTTTCTGTTTTTGTGATAGTAGCATCCTAATAGGTGTGAAATGGTGGTAACAAGGTAATTTTTACATCATAAAATGTTTGCAGATTTATAGTCTATACCATTACCTGAGTACCCAAACTGACCATATCTCAGCAAACATCAGAATAGAGTTTGTATTTTACAAAGATTAGATATTTTACCACTCAGTCAAAGGTTCCATTTCCTCACATGTGAAATAACATAACTACTTAAAATTATTAGAAAAAATATCTAGAAGAAAATGCTAAGAATAGGTAAAAGGTAAAATGGAAAAGGTAAAATGGAAAAGATAATAAAAAATAACTTTAGACATTTTTAGATGGCATGAGACTGATGAAAAGCTTAGTCAAAATTCTAACATGGTGTCTTTTTTTGACTGGGCAAAAGGTAAAAATTCAGTAATTTTTCATCAGCTATTTTGAGGAGGTATTTTTTTCTTTTGCATTTTTCTTGTGCAACAAATGTAGTATTGCTACTCAATTGTGACAATTTCAATGTTGCTGCTATTTTGAGGATCACTGTTAATATTTTAGTGAATGGTTACTTTTCTTTAAATATGTATTGTCAAAAGTGTTGCATACTTGAGAGTGATCATATTACATTCTAGAATCAGCTTTTTTTCTTTGTCCCCAGAGTAATAGTCAATAATTGTATATAATGCTAGTTAACAGAAAAACAGGATTCACTTAAGAGAATTTGTTTTTCAGTTAGCTTTGCAGGGACACACTTATTCCACTGAGAATAGGATACCTGCACTGACATCCACTCAGAGAAGTAATAACTTGCCAAATCCTACTTATCAACGTGTATTCTTTTCTCAATTAATTCAAGATTTCCAGTTTGTTTACTTTCATCTCCAAAATAGCAACAACTTCCTTTAATATTTCAGACAGTCTGGCATTTAAGTAACTGATTGATGAATGTTCAATTGCACTCAGAAGGCGACAGCAGTTCTCATCATCCGTAATTCATTAGCATATAATGGAAATGCCATGCCAATCAAATTAAAGTTGCATGTGATAAGAGCTCTTTGTAATTGATTGAATTTTTTTCTCAGCAAATGTTGTAACTGCATTTGATAGAAATAGGCTCTCTGCCTATACCCAAGTTGTTTTTATTTCTTTTTCCTCCTCTAGGATGTCACATTCTTTTTCTGTGCCAAGGCAGCAATGAGCATCATTTCTCCACCAAACCTTGCTTTCAACTGCATGTTTTTGTCTTTCCCCTTTTCATCTCTGTGCATTATTCATTGTGGGGCTACAAGAAAATATTGGAATGTGTAGCATATGGCAACAGAAAGAGAAGGACAGCTCTTCACAGAATTTATGTTGTGTATATTTAACTGCTTTCCGCTTTAAGAAACTGCCATACCAAAACAAAATTATTTACATACATACTAACCACTATATGCCCTATGGCATGATGCCACTACATAGAAGACAATCACCAAAAATCCATGTCCATGTTTTCAGAAAGGCATAAAAATATGATTTATATACATTTTTTGTTGTGCTTTTTTAAACAAGGGTTAAGTAACAAAATAAAACATGTCACATTATGTTTATTCCTTTAGGCCTCACAACTGAGTATGTCTTTAGTCTGCAAACATTTAAAATTTTTAACTTCAACATTTCACCACAGAAGACATCTGAAGGTTATCCTCTTCCCTTTACTTTAATAAATTCTATAACTCAGAGCTTGATCAAAGCACTTCTCTCTTAACTCTCACAATGTAAAAAAAGAAAATTTTAAATTGAAGTCATTTCGAATTCCTCAGTAGTTAAAATGTTTTTCATAGACACAATCAAACCTTCTTTAAAGTTGCAATTAATTCTTAGTTAGGGGAAAAAATACCATATGGAATAAAACTCTCTTTGGAAATCACGTGTTTGCATTCCTGCTGTATGATTATTCTTACCACACCAGAAACTTCTTAATTAATTGCACTCTTCATAGCTACACTAAAACAGATGTAAATAAGTGCTTTCTATAACCATTAACTTTCACAACAGGCTTCTTCATGAGAGCTATATGGTTGAATTGTCGAGAGGCAGTTTGAGGGTGTGGGCTGCTGAAGGCTGGCACGCTCTCATTTACATAGGCAGTTTTGTCCTAAATCCAACAAATGGGCAGAAAGACATTTCCAAATGCAAAGACTCAAGGGTTGCCCGTGTTTAAAAACAAATTGGATATACTGTGTTGAGTTTGGGTAGTGATTATATAATTAGTACTGTGAGTTGGGAGAAACCCACCCCAGTGCTAACTTGGTTTTGTGTGTGTGTGTGTGTGTGCGTGTGTGTGTGTGTGTGTGTGTGTGTGTGTGTGTTTTAAGTTGGCAAGAAAGCAAGACTACTGAGAGCTTAAACCAATGAAAAATGTAACAGGGAGAGAAATTAGAGTGGTAAGAACTAATAAAAACAAAATACGGACCAAGTCTTGTAAGGAATCCAAGAGAAGTCGGCCTGGCCTGATGCCAATCGTCACTGATTTCAGGGATGGAATTCGTTAAGGAAGGAGCATGTCGTGTCTTCTAGGAACTCCAGCCTGCAGCACGGTGGAAAAGAAGGGAACAAGTCCATCTGCATACATTCTAATAGCAGAGTATAAATTTCAAGTAGTCTTGTTAGCTAACATGCTCTTTAAGGTCGCCTGGGAAGAAAAATAGCAAAAACGTTACAACTGCACAAATGTATTGTGCCCAACATTTTCTAATCGACATGTGTGTGCCTCTTTGCATTTTCATGATGAGCTGACTTTTAAAGTAGCAGGTTACACTCTGATCTGAGTAAATCTTTGAGAGAGTGAACCTTCCATCAAGCCAGGGAGATTTTTCCAAAACAAAAAGGAAGTTTGCGTTTCAGGGCAACAAGTGATCAGATGCAAGTCAAACTAAAGCATGTGCATTTTTGACAAATCCGTGTAAATTTCATTCCAGAGATAAGACTCTCCCATGGAAAAAAGAAAATTAAGGTGCAAACCCACATGTGCCAGTGAGAGCTACCCAGTGAAGTTTAATCTGTGGGATGTTAGGCCCTATCACTGTTGCAAATAGTAATCCATAATTCCTCTCACAGACTTTAGGTAGTATGTGCCTTTCAGAAGAGAGTGTCCTGGGGATGGCCACCCTGAGACCCAATCCCCACCACTATACAATATGTTCACGTAACGATTATGCGTTTGTACCCCTGAATCTAAAATAAAATTTAAAAAAAGAAGAGAGTGCCCCATCATGTTCTCATAAGAGCTGTCTGATTGTGGTTTCTGAGGCCTTCTCAGCTTTGCAATCAGACAATAATATCAATAATAACAGCCACCAATTATGAAATGCCAAACACTATGTACTTTACATAATCATCCCTAATTCCCAAAACAATTTTGTAACCTGGGTAGTGTCTCCATTTTCACAAATAAAACTTGGGGTCAGAGAGGTTAAGTAACATGTCCAGAGTCACAAAGCTTGTCAGCGTAGAGCCAGAATCCAAACGCAGAGCTGCTGGACTCCGGAGCCTAATCTCTTTTTATTACCCCCTGCTTCGAAGAGACACCTTCTTTCCACTCTGTAGATAACAAGAGCAAACCCAGGATGTCTCTGGGGTACCATACGCTCTGAATATCCCTCCCCACACTTCCATTTTGCAAAAGTCTCTTGTTTTTCTCTAAGTAAAGCCAAGGAACAGCCTTTCTCTTTACAACCATCCATAAAATAAGATTAATCCAGCTTCACAGAATTTATAACTCTGATTTAAGAGATGGGACCAAAGTCCAAATACAGATGTGGAAATTATTATTCTTGTACCTATTATGTATAAGGAGGTCTCTGCAGGATCACAAAAAGTGAAGGTTCTGTCTCTCTGTGACTTAAGCCATCCCATCTTTTATATGTCTTCATAGTTTGCAACCACTGTTTCCAGTTTTAAGGCATATTGCTGCACACGTACACACACTTTTTATCTACCTACTGGTATTTTTTCCTTCCAAGTATATGACACTGGAGGACTGAGAATATTAGGGGTGTGCAATAACTATTTATTATCATTAATTAGCCAATTGCTTCAAGAAAGTCTAATGAAAAGGAAAAAAAGTTTGGCTTAAGAAAACATATGATTAGGCCTCCCTGCTGACATTCCCTTTTTGATTAGAAAATATGCCATTTGGACTCACTGAGAAACTGCCTTCTTGAGCTACGTTTATCCAAACTGATCACTACGTAAAAGAGAAAGGCAGTTACAAGAAATTAGTATAAATTAGAATTCAACTAAATTCCCTACATGGTATTAAATTCAAACCTTGTGACTTAATCTTTAAACTGTCTTCCTTGGGGGTTTTCTCCTTCCTTCGTTGTTTAGGCAGTAATTTCTCTCAGGCCTTTTAGTTAGCCATCTCCAAATTACTCAGGAAAGTGAGGGTTGTTAAGAGCTGTTCTGGTGCCCTGGGATTTGTATGTAGAAGGTTCCCTTTCACTATTTGATAGCCTCAGAACTGAAACGGCTGTTACACACCACTCATCACCAACAGTGTCAGAAGTTGTATCAGCATCTTCAAAAAGAAAGTCAGTACATTTTCAGTTAAAAATAGCCATATTCTAAGCTTACCTATGTTCCCTGTACAACTTCTTTGAGTCGAAATGAAAATATCTTTTGAACCTGTGTTCGACATGGTCAATAACTCCAGTCAGGTGTAAAACACCTTTGTTTTATTTCCAGAAGCCAACAGCTTCCTAGCAGTGGTCAAAGCCTGAGAGGTCTTAAGATTTGACTTGGCTAGCATCCTGAAATGTTATTATAATCCCCATAGATATTTCATCAGGATAATATGCATCAAGCCATATTTTTCTTAGTTCAGTGGCTATTTCATTTACTTAAAATTATTATGTTCCCACTAATGTAATAAAGTGCAACAGAAGAAAAGCTTCAACTAGAACAATTCTAGTTCATGTAAAGACAGTTTTCTAGTACAGATGTTATGTGATGCTGAGGCTTTTTCTAGAGCTAACAGTTGGGGCGCATAGAGATATTTCTGGTTTGTTCTTTAGGCTATAAAAGTTACATATAGGACCTCTGAGGACTGACTTGACTTTCAAAGATCTAAAGAACACAAGAAGAAGTGATGATGGCCTTTTGTTTATAGAAGCAAATTTCCAGTACTAACTGACTATATGGGGGGTAGAGCAAAGTATGGTTTTAATTCTTCCCTAGATCAAACCCTGAATGAAAATGACATAGCTCAAGCAGCACTGCCAACACATATTCTTCCGCTCAGATAGTCCACCGATTTTGGACCAGAGAAGGCTTTGACTCTAGATTTCTCAGCAGCTCATGTGGATGAAATGTATCACATAGTCGCATAAATTAGAAATGTATCATGATGTGTCTGTAAGAAATTATTTAGAATGTGTGTTTTCTAATTGTTCTTTCCCATTTTCTTGATTTTACGTACTTTATTTCACAAACAAATCGTGCCATGACTTTGCAATTTTGCATACTGAACCTAGTATTCTAAATTATTTTTATATTCCACTATTACAAAATAAATTTCAAATCCTTGGGATATTTTAG
Organism: Tarsius wallacei; assembly: GCA_963574415.1. Taxonomy (NCBI): domain Eukaryota; kingdom Metazoa; phylum Chordata; class Mammalia; order Primates; family Tarsiidae; genus Tarsius; species Tarsius wallacei. Next base: position 9,060 of record CAUYQG010043732.1, on the reverse strand, counting down.
ATGGATCTACAAGAAGTAGCATATTATGTGGAAACTGTTTACAAATTCTGTTTGTAATTATCCAGTTGAACTAACAGATCTCTCCAAACAAATCGTGTTATCATCATCATTGACGACTTCAAGAGTGAGTACTTTGAGTGGATTTGGATCAAGTTGTTAATGAGAGCTAGGGCAGAGGCTCAGTACACTGGATTTTCACTTCTTGAGACATGGAATCATGTACTGAATAAATCAAGTGCAACTGGCTTCAATTCAACCTCCAGTGATCAACACCATAAAGTAACCCTGTATTTAATAAAACCAGCAGGTTTCAGCATTACAGCCTAGGAGCCCAGAATAGAAAAAGGGCTACTAGCCAGATTGAAGGACATCCATATGAAAAGAATTCAGGACACAAAGAAGCCATCAGGAGACAGAAGATCGAGTCATATGTTGGGTTCAGACTTAGTGGGCCAGTTATCAGCACTCTCAGCATTGACTCTCCCAGAAGAAGTACTGTATGGTATTTTCTGCTACTCCTGTAGGGGCTTAATAGGACTTACAAATTATGGGGAGGGTACAAATATGACACAGACAGTTTCTGTCCTTCTGACATTTATAATTCAAAAGGACTAAGAGGACACATCAGAACTCTCTTGAAACCATCAAGCAAAGAAGGCATGAGGCATCTCGCCTGACAACTCCACCACAGTGAAATGCAGTCACGCAGTGCAAGTGGCTCGAGTTCTTCCTCAAAGTGGGCCTAAGTTCAGCATAAAACATGATTTTTATTTAAGAACAACAGTATATGAAGGTGAAAAAAGAAACCCTTGCACCTGACTGACTTCCGTCCACTTGGCATAATTACTATGATGAAGCGTGCTTGTTAAAGACTGATGAAATAGAATGATAAAACTTGTAAAGGGCTTAGTGCCTGGCACATAATAAGCACTCAATAAATGTTGGCTCTTATGTCTTATCTGTAAGAATATCAGATGGAACACTGTAATTGAAGGCAAGGATTTTAGGCAGAAGGAAGACATATACATTTCCAACACAAGCAAAATTAAATTATAGCACAAATGAACCAAAGTAAGACCCTCCTATAGATATATGGAGTCCTGATGTTTATTTTTTAAAAGACTGCCCTATGGGAACATAGACTAAGATATGAGGTTTACAGGCTTGGGCTGATCCTCCTCAAATTTGGGGGTTGTTTAATGTAAGTCATCTTGGGTTTTAAGCTGGCTATTCCGGACTATTCCCTTAACTAAAACAAGACGGCCCCCTACCTTCGCTGAGAGATCTCAGAATCCCTGAAGTCTGGCAGCCTCCACTAAGCCAGCTGCTGTTTGCAGGATTCTGATGATCTGGGACTTCCCAGGTGTCAGAAGCAAACAATAGATCACAGCTGGCATTAATTGGCAGCACCCTGGTTGGCAGTCTCAGCAGAGAGAGGCCAAACACTGAACAGGCCACAGAGAGAGGACTCCCCTCACTCAGCTAATATTAATTGAAATGTCTTCGTGGAATGCTGTTTTGCACATTGCAATGAAAACAGTTTGTTTTTAGGATTTAAACATCCCTCTGCTGTGTTTGCAATCTGAACACTACAGCATGTGTTAAAACATAAGATCCAGGGAGGCAAACTGACTATAAACAGAGTAGTTTAGGAGCTGGGGGCGGGGAAATTGTGTCTTTCTTTTGCAATTTTCAAGCTCAGTGAAGTGCACAGGAGTGATAACACAGCACAAGCAAGGGAAAAGAAAAAGATATTTAAACTTCAGAGGGTTTTTTGCGTGTGTGTTGTAAGAACCCTGGAAAAGGAAAAATGATTTAAATCCATGACTTTCCCCCCTGATACGGCCCTCTTAAAATCTTAGACCATCAAGCTAAATATTATCCTGGTTATCTGGGGCAATAGTCTCAATCCATCTAGTTAAAAGATACCAAGGAATGTGGTTCACAGCCAGTAATATAGATTAGTATGCTAATGTTGTTCTAAGGGTAGCATTGTTAAATAAGCCCGAGATATCCCTGGAATCAAACTGAGCACACTATGCCAACCCATGTGTATCATTTAGGATTATAAACGGACTGTTAAGAATACAGAACAATTGCTTCACATTTCTCTGTGCTGGTGTCATCTCCCTTTCGTATCTGGGAACAACACCCATATCTCGTCTTCAGCTACTGACATTTGTCATAAATTTCAACTGACCTTTTGCCAGAAGAGCTTCAGGATGATTTTCTTTTTATCTTTTCACCGTCTTCAGCTTGTCATGATTCATTCCGGAAGTATTTGTGGCCCAGCACTGTGCTAGATATTATAGGAGTTAAAAAAAAAAAATCAAGAAAATCAGTTTCTACTTGGGAAGTCAAAACATGATTTTATGACACAACCAGACGATCTGGAAGTCAATGTTAACTGCTGGTATGAATAGAACACATCAGGGTCAGAGAGGTTAAAAATAAGGCAAAGATAGCTATGCATTTAGTTTAGTCATCAAAGGTTTTATGTAGAATATAAATTTGGAACTGTGTCTTAAAGAAAATGTCGAATTTGGATAAGAAAAAGTATTTCAGATTTTTAAAAAGCAGGAGGAAAAAACTGATAAATAAGAAGCCCAGAAGAAGGGGAACAAAGAAAAATGTGCTGATTAGAATTAAGGGTACTCCCAGCTCTTTTATACAACAAAGCAGGAGTGAAATTGTGGTGATACTGGTTCATCGTCCAAGTATTAGAATAGTCCAGATTTTACAAATAGAAATGTTGACACAAAACAACTAAGTAATTCTCCCAAAATTATGAATGCAGCCAGTGCTGGTAAGTCATAATAATAGAAGTGAACAAAGACAATACAAGCTAACCCTGAAGTAGTATTCACTCACATCCTGGTCATGTTTGAAGTGTTTGCTTAAAATGATTTAGGTTCATTCCTTCTCCCCCAGATACTGGAGTCAGAAAACGTTTCCAGCTCTTCTTCAGCACCTTTAAATCATTATTTTCTCCGTGGGTGCAAAGGCCTCTTCACTCCTCCTTACCCATCCAGAAGCCTTTCTTTATTTCCTCTCTTCTATTTTTCTCCCTCTTCCTCTCTCCCACTCATATTCAAATGATGAGTGGATAACACATTGAGAACTTCTTTTCTATCTCAAAGCAATCCTACTTCTAATTTGCCATGTAAGCATAAGCTTGTTAATTCTTCTACTCAGTTGGCACAACTTTAACACCTAATAGTCAGTGTGCCATGAGGATCAAGTTTTATAAAACTAAAACCTTTTGCTTAATTTCAATGGACAGAATGTCATAAAAAGAATGAAAACCGTTATCTAAAAAATACAAGCAAGTAGCCTGTGCAACATAGCAAGACCCCATCTCTACAAAAAACAAAACAAAAACAAAAATTAGCTGGGTATGGTGGTGAATGTCTATAAGTAATAGCTACTCAGGAGGCTGATGTAGGGAGGATTGCTTGAGCCCAGGACTGTGAGGCAACAGTGAGTTATGATTGCAACACTGAACTCCAGCCTGGGCAACAGAGCAAGACCGTGTCTCTAAAAAATAAAATATATATAAGTAAGTGCCTTCATTGCCATACATATAACTTAATGCAGGAATGTAATTTATATCTTAGATATAAGATATAAAGGTCCCATTTTTTCTTAGAAAAAAAGGTCCCATTTAAATTAACTTCCAGGACAGAAGTGAAACTTTGTTCACTCTTTTTGTCTAGCCAATCATTGCCTTGTGATAATCCTTCCCACCTACTGAGTATCAGTCACAAGGGTGAGGATATTTAAGATGAGTTTTAAAGTTGAGTGTTAATGCAAATTATACTAATACACTTAAATGCAATCTCTGGGGAATCAACTTACTGTTATAAGTAGTTGATTCATTTATTACAGTTATAATATCTGGTAATAGAAATAAACTCACACATCACTCTCTATTAAGGTGCTTAGAAACTATCAATCCAGTTGTTTGCAAATGGGATTCAAAAGGAAAGGACCCACTGATTACATTCGAAAAATACTTGGTAATCTCTTGAAGAAAGAACAGACATGCAAACATTCTACATTTTCATAGGTGATGTGTTCTCTCCTGAATTCAAATACTGCAATGGGAAAATTGGAAAGCCTAAATTTTTTTCTCTCTACCTACACCCCAACAAGCTACCTATGTGAACTAAGACCAGTTCTTAAGCATTCAGAGCTCATTACTTATGACCTAATAAACAAAAATGTGTGAGAACCGGGTAATATTTGAGACTTCAAGTCAACCTGAGAGATTTTGCTCAGGAATAGACCAGATTAAGGCAAGCTCTCACCAAACAAAGATAATGCAGAAAGAAAATCATACAATTATAGAATTTTAAAGCCAGAAACAACCTCAGAGCATATTGATTCCCACCTGCTCATTGTGCAAATGATGGACATGAAATCTGGAAAGAATAAATAAGATGTCCAAGGACAGCAGCTAAGTTGTGTTGCCATGAAGAAAACTCAGGAACTGAAGCTATACACATACACAAACATACACATACACACACACACACATTTAGAAAGAATGGTTTCTTCATATGTAGATAATGTTTGTGGAACAATAAAATTACTTGCAAAATAGCACACTATATTTAAACATTTTCCCTCTTTGATTTTCCTTGTAGATGTGTTACTGCAAAAGTGGCTTCAGTTCCCAGGCAAGACCAATAAGGCTTATTTTTAGTGGTGTGTGAGTCTCCTGCCCCCATGCTGGTTATGGAGAAGCAAAAGAAAAGAGGAAAGAAAAAAGCCAAAAAAAATTATCACTAGTATTAAGGTAACCAAGCCTAGAGGAAAAATTACAGCAATAGGATTTTATTATATTGTGAAATGATAAAATTTGCTTCCTAACTTACTGTTGTCTTGTAACAATGATAGATCGATAGATAGATAGATAGATGATAGATATAGATAGATGGAAAGAAAATAAAAGACATATATGCTTGCAGTTATTCTGTGTGTTGCTGTTATAATTTATACTTTTTTTTTATTTTTTTTGAGTTGGCATCTCACTCCGTCGCCCAGACTGGAGTGCAGTGGCCGCTCCCGGCCACCGCAGCCTCGACCTGCTGGGCTCCGGCGATCCTTCCACCTCAGCCTTCCGAGTAGCTGGAACTACAGGCGTGCGCTACCACGCCCGGCTAATTTTTTTGATTTATTGTAGAGTTGAGGTCTCGCCAAGTTGCCCAGGCGCGTCTTGAACCCGCGGCCTCAGGCAATCCACTCACCTCAGCCTCCCCAAGCGAGGGATTATAGGCTGAGCCACCGACCCCGGTTTGTTTGTTTGTTTTTTGAGTCGGAGTCCCACTCTGTTGCCCAGGCTGAAGTGCAGTGGCACACTCACGGCCACCCCAGCTTTGACCTGAGAGGCTTCAGCAATCCTTCTGCCTCAGTCTTCCAAGTAGCCAGAACTACCACGCCCGGTTCGTTTTTTTATTTATTGTAGAGACAAAGTCTCACTAGATTGCCCAGGCTGGTCTCAAACCCTCGGGCTCAGGCAATCCTCTCTCCTCAGTCTCCCAAAGTGCAGAGATTACAGGCTTGTGCCTCCACACCTGACCAACAATTATCTATTGTTAATTAGACAGTAAATACACAGAAGTTTATTATATTACTACCTTTCTTTCTTGAAATTTGAAATTTTCTGTTTGACATTTTCTTAAAGAATTCTTTAGTATCTGTATCTGTTTGAAGTTTTCTAATTTTTTTTTTTTTTTTGAGACAGGGTATTGCTGTCTCCCCTAGAATGCAGTGGTATGATCATAGCTCCCTGCAGTCTTGAACCCCTGGGCTCAAATGATCCTCCCGCCTCAGCCTCCTGAGGAGCTAGGACTATACTTGGTTCATCTTTTTACTTCTGTATTTTTCTTATTGTTGTCTTGAGTCAAGGTCTCACTCTGTCACCCAGGCTGGGATGCAGTGGCATGATCACTGCTTACCACAGCCTATCTTCTGGGCTCAAGAGATTCTTCTACCTCAGCCTCCCAAGTAACTGCATATGCCATGCCCAGCTAATTTATTTTTTTATTTTTTTGTAGAGATGAGGTCTCACTATGTTGCCTAGGTTGGTCTCGAAGTCCTGGACTCAAGCAATCCTCCAGCTTTGGTCTCCCTAAGTGCTGAGGTTACAGGTGTGTGCCACCATGAGCAGCTATTTATATTTTCATAGAGATGGAATCTCAGTATGTTGCCCAGGCTGGTCTCAAATCTCTGGACTCAAGCAATCCTCGAACTCCTGGGTTCAAGCAATTCTCCGGCCTCAGCCTCCCAAAGTGCTGGGATTACGGGTATGAGCCACTGTACCTGAATTTTTTTTTTTAGTCAGTCTCACTCTGTCACCCAGGCTGGACTTCAGCGGCACACTCAGGGCTACCACAGCCTTGACCTGCTGGGTTCAGGCAGTGCTTCTACCTCGGCCTTCCTAGTAGCTGGAACTACAGGTGCACGCCACCACGCCTGACTAATTTTTTGATTTATTGTAGAGATGAGTTCTCACCAAATTTCCCAGGCTAGTCTGGAACTGCTGGGCTCAGGCAATCCTCTCACCTCCACCTCCCAAAGTGCTGGGATTACAGGTGTCAGCCACTGCACCTAGCCCTGACCCTTTTTTATATATATAAACTATATATATATATATTTTTTTTTTTTTTTTCTCCACAACCAGAGCACAAACCAAGATGACTGGACCAAAGCAGATTTCAATGTCTGCTGCAATTCCTACCCACCCTGAACCATGCCCCTTTCCTCTAGGCAGGCCACTGGCCCAATCCCTTTCCCATGATGATTTTATCTCGGGGACTCAGTAACCTTCCCCATCACTGGGTCTTTTGTTGTTATAATTTTAATAACTGCTTAGTGAGATATAATTGACATACCATAGGATTCTCCTGTTCAGAGTATGCAGTGCAAGCCAGGTGTGGTGGCTCACGCCTGTAATTCCAGCACTTTGGGAGGCAGAGGCAAGAGGATTGCCTGAGCTCAGAGTTTCAAGACTAGCCCAGGCAACTTGGCAAGACCTAATCTCTACAATAAATCAAAAAATTAGCCAGGCATGGTTCTGGCTACTTGAAAGGCTGAGGCAGAAGGTCAAGGCTGCAGCGGCCATGTGCGTGCCACTGCACTGCCACCTGGGCGACAGAGTAAGACTTCGACTCAAAACAAACAAACAAATAAAGTGTACAATGCAGCCAGGCACAGTGGCTCACGCCTGTAATCCCAGCACTTTGGGAAGCAGAGGTGAGAGGATTGCCTGAGCTCAGGGGTTCAAGACCAGCCTGAGCAACATGGTGAGACCTTGTCTCTACAATAAATCCAGCTACTCAGCTACTTGGAAGGCTAAGGCGGAAGGATCACCTGGGCCCAGCAAGTTGAGACTGTGGTGGCCGTGAGCATGCCACTGCACTCCAGCCTGGGCGACAGAGTGAGGCTCCTACTCACAAATAAATATAAATATATAGTATAATGCAATGGGTTTTGAGTCGGTCACAGATATGTGCGCAACCCTCACCACAGTCAGTTTTAGAACACTGCCAGAGTCTTTTCAGACACACACTCCAAAAGCTCTTACTCATAAATAAATTTCACACAAAAGGAGTTGGAGTCTTGATCCTTTTTCCCAGGAGGCCTCTGCACCTTTGATGCCAGTTTTCCTGCAATGACGCAAGTTCCATGGACATTCACTTTACACATGCACCATAAATGCTGCCTTGACGTTCACACCACCACGGAATAATGAATGATGGCCTTCCAGGCCCAGGCCCAGCATGAGCAAAGGCCTGGATGCATGAAGCTGCAAGCAGAGGTGAAAGAGGGAGAAAGCAGGAGATGGAGAAATTCCAGCTGGTGGGGAGACTGGCCCCAGTGGGTCTAAAATACTATAGGGGCTGCAGGTTCCTCTGCCCAGGGGTGTGGAGCCCCTCCCCTCTGCCTTCCTCCCAGGAGGAAAGCTCCATGCCACCAGCACCTCTTTCCTGTCCTGTGCCTCCCTCCCGAAGCCTAAAATCATGAAGGCCCCAATAAGCCGAGCAGCCACGCCTTTCAAAGTAGCAGTTTCCTTTATTTGAAGACAGAAGATATTTCCACGGTGGGCAGGCCAGCCGGGAGCCCTTTCTCCTTCCTATCCTCCCTTCCCAGGGAATCTCAATCTTCTTAAACTGTATCGTCCCAGAGACCATCTGGATGAAAACCGTTCCGGAAACCCAGCCAGGTACTAAGCCCAGAGCTCCCATCCATCTTGCCCTGTCAATGCCCGTCACCAAAGTCTTAAAACATCCTTATAGCTGGGACCGCCACGGGGCTTCTGACCACAAGAGCAAGCCCTGCCTGTGCTCGAGCTGTACCTTCCAGACATCTGCCCCATGAATGCCTCTGAACCCTGGGTCTGACTCTGCTGTTGTCACCCAGTTATAATATCCAGAGTAGTAGTGTGGTAACGTAGGAAAAATTCAGCAACTCAGGTCGGGAACTAGCTCTGCTGTGTGACCTTGGCCAAGTGACCTCACCTTTCTGAGCCTCAGTGTCTCAATCAGTAAAACTGTAGTTGATAAGTATTAAATGAGATAATATACTTGTTTTCTCTTTTTTTTTTTAGTTGGAGCCTCACTCTGTCACCCAGGCTGGAGTATAGTGGCACACTCACGGCCACCACAGCCTCAATCTGCTGGGCTCAGGTGATCCTTCCACCTCAATCCTCCAAGTAACTGGAAATACAAATGTGTGCCACCACACCCAACTAATTTTTCTTGATTTATTGTAGAGACGTAGTCTTGCCTAGTTGCCCAGGCTGGTCTCAAACCCCTGGGCTCAGGCAATCCTCTCGCCTCAGCCTCCCAAAGTGCTGGGATTACAGAAGTGAGCCACGGCGCCTGGCCAGAGATTATGTACTTTTATTTTTATTTTTATTTATTTATTTATTTATTTTTGAGTTGGAGTCTCACTCTGTCGCCCAGACTGGAGTGCAGTGGCCGCTCCCGGCCACCGCAGCCTCGACCTGCTGGGCTCCGGCGATCCTTCCGCCTCAGCCTTCCGAGTAGCTGG
>CAUYQG010043730.1:0-12829 GCA_963574415.1 Tarsius wallacei | reverse complement strand
AAATGCTGAGTAACAGTGATTAATGTTTTTAACTGCTGATATGTTCATGTTAGTGCATAATTTAAGACTTAAGCTGGTTTTGGTTCTTTTTAAAAATTTTTATTTATTTATTTGTCTGTTTTTATTTTAAAGATGGGTACAATTCAGGGTTAGGTATACAAATGGTCATTGTACAGGTAAAGTTTGGGCCTCACTTTGGTCCCCACTTCACCTGGTTTGAGATCAGATAGTTTTGGTTTTTGTATCAAATAAAACTGCCTAAAGATTGGGAAGCAGATAGGTATTAGAATGAGGTGATTTGTGTTAATTTTTAGCCCCGTTACAAGTACAAGGCTAAGATTAGCCAGAAAATGATATAAAACAAGAACTGAGTTCTAATTTCATTTATCACTACTTGTGATATAAAAATGTGAAGAACATTGTTCATTACTTCATTTACTGTCTTGTGCATAAAGTTCCAGTTGAGAGTTTCAAAAAATATGTAACTCAGTTCAAGGAAAAGGTATGCTTTCTTAAGGCTGCTTTGTTCCTCTCCCAAATAGAGTTTGCCAAGACTTGGAAGATTCTCAGATCCATCTTAAATTCATTGTGAGATTTTATGGTTTTATTTTTAAATGAGTCGATTCTGATTTTGTTTTCTTTCTAAAAATTTACTTTTAAATTGACAATTTACTTTTAAGTTGACAAAAATGTATATATTGTGTACCACATGATGCTTTGAAATATAGTTACATTGTAGAATGGCTAAATTTAGCTATTTAACATGTGTTATGTCACATACTTACCATTTTTTGTGGTGAGAGCACTTAAAATCTACTCTCTTAGCAATTTTCAAGAATATAATACATTGTTATTAACTATAGGTACCATGTTGTACAATAGATCTCTTAAACTTCTCATTTCTGATTTTCTGTTTTCTAATTATTTTTATTTTTGTTCTGATGAGCAAACTTACACTAGTTGTGAAGATAAGTAGAACATTACGTACCTTAGGTAGCAGGCAGAATTCAGTTTCTAAATCTAAAACTTACCAAGTTACTTGCTCAGTTTATGTTAGCTTAAACTCCTCTCAACCAGGTTTGCAGATGGATTCAGAATATGTATATTGTTATCTGTAAGTTTTTACAAGCCTATCCACAGTCAACAGCAAGACCATTACTCTTTGAAAACAACCTTTTGTTTTCTTTTTCACCCTTTCTGAGAATTCATTATTCTTTCAATAACATAGGTTGAAAAATATAAGGAAAGAAGGAATAAGGATTTGGTGGTGATTGCCCTAATTCATCTGACACCTGGTGTGTGATGCTACCTTTTGGCATTTTCTTCTGGGTGTATATCTCTTTTCCCTGGTTATATTTCAGACTTTTTGAGGGCAAGAACTATGTTTTATATCTACCATGACCTAACATTTTGGGCTTTCTGGAATAATTATATTTCAGGTATTTTGCGAATATAACAGAAAACAGGTTCTGATTTTTTTATTCAGAAAATATGCTTACTCATTGAATCTTTGCACCTAGCAAGTTGTTAAAGGCACTGAATAAATACTTGCTGATAACCTTTTCTTCTTTCAATCTCTGTGCAACTGTATTTTATCCTCTAGTAGCATACGTCTGATTCTTGTATTACCTACATGTATTTTTCTTGTCCCTTCCCTAACTCCTTGAGGATAAGGATTGTTTCTTCCTCATTCTCCTAGTTGAGAACCACTGGAGTGGATTTTCAGTGATCAAATTTTTTATGTTAACCATAAGTAAGAGTGGAAGGAAAGACAGAAAGTGGCAATGGAGGCATCCTATGATACCTTTTTTTTTTTTTTTTGAGTTGGCGTCTCACTCCATCGCCCAGACTGGAGTGCAGTGGCCGCTTCCGGCCACCGCAGCCTCGACCTGCTGGGCTCCGGTGATCATTCCACCTCAGCCTTCCGAGTAGCCGGAACTACAGGCGTGCACTACCACGCCCGGCTAATTTTTTTTGATTTATTGTAGAGATGAGGTTTCGCCTGCCCAGGCGGGTCTCGAACCCGCAGGCTCAGGCAATCCACTCACCTCAGCCTCCCAAGGCGTGGGATTACAGGCTGAGCCACCGAGCCCGGCTTTTTTTTTTTTTTCTTTGAGGGATAGAGGGAGAGGGAGAAACTTAGAGACTGTGATAAGATTTAAAAGTGCTTCTCCACTGTAAGGCTGATTGAACTTGAAACTGGCTACCAAGATAAGTAATAGATGTCTGTCACTTTAAAAGCATAGTAGTCAGCTACTCATTTTGAATGGTTTGAGCTTTTGCCTTTTCATTTATTTGTACAAATGAGTTTAATTTGTTTGATTCTAGGATCATGAAGAGAAACACTAGAAACATTACCACAAGAAAAGTGATAGATAAAACATTACAGGCAGCCACAAGTATTTAGGCGTGTTCACATTAATTAATGTAGTTACATGAGAAAAACTTCCTCTTCTAATTTGGAACTATTTGTATATTTTTACATGAAGTGAAACATGCTTGGTTTTGTGTATTAACATGGTAAATGTGGGGAAGTGGATGATTGTGAACTTGAAAACCCCAGATTATTATAGAATTTCAAAAGCTTAAAAATAATTCAGGCCGGGTGCAGTGGCTCATCCTGTAATACCAGCACTTTGAGAGGCCAAGGCGAGAGGATTGCCTGAGCCTGGGGGTTCGAGACCAGCCTGGGCAACTTGGCGAAGACTCGTCTCTACAATAAATCACAAAAACTAGCTGGGCGTGGTGGCATGCGTCTGTAGTTCCAGCTACTTGAAAGGATCCCCTACACCCAGAGGGTCAAAGCTGTAGTGGCTGTGAGTGTGCCACTGCACTCCAGCCTGGGTAACAAGAGTGAGACTTCAACTCAAAATACTACTACTACTACTACTACTAATAATAATAATAATAATAATTCAATGATAATTTTCTGTAACCACTTTATAGGTGAAAAATCCTAGGGTGAGCAGCATTTAATGACTTATGCCTTGTCTATAATCCTTGGCATCTTGTGCATATCAATGAGAGCAGTTATCTCATAGTGCCGCAGTCGTTTGTTTCCTTGACATTCCCTCTCTATTGCCTCCCTCTCTCTCTTTCTTTAAATAGCCTATTTACTGAGCATCTCTTATGTACTAGAGTTTGTGGATGTTGGGTGGATGAGTCAACAGTTACTACCTCGTGGAGCTAATGTTCTTATGGGAAATATAGACCAGAAACAAATGAAAATGTTAAATAGGTGGTAATAAATGCTATGAATACAATTAAAGCAGGGAAAGGAAATAGAAAGTGACAAGGTGCTATTTTAGAATGAGTGATCAGGAAGGGTCTCTTCGAACAGGTTTTGAGCAAAGACCTAAGTGAAATAAAGAATACAAGTCACAAATATCTGGGGGGAGGACATTTTAGGTAAAAGGATTAGCAAACAAGTACAAGGCTTTGAGATGGGAACATGCTTTTCAGGATATTTCAGGAGCAGTATGGAGACCAAGGTGACTGGCAAGCAGCGAGTAATGGAAAGAATGGTATGAAATGACAGTAGGAGTAGTAGTCAAGGGCCACATCATGTGGGGCTTTGTAGGACTTTAAGTTTTATGCTGAGTGGTGGGAAGCCTTTGGATGGTTGGGAATAGAGAAGAAACATGAAGTAGATGAAGTAGATTTCTGTTCTAAAAGGATTCCTGTGGTTGCTATATTAAGAGTAGACTACAGAGGTAAAAGCAGAAGAGAGATCAAGTAGAAGTCTGTTGCAATGGTTCAGGCAAAGGGTGGCAGTGGCTCAGATTAGGTGTTAGTGATGGACAAGGAGAGAGGTGACTGGATCACAGTGTATAACTTCTTAGGAGCCCAGACATCTGTGATTGACCATTTCCCCAGGGCTTACCACAGGGTCTGATACTTAGTAGGTGCCTAGTTATTTGTGTCGAGTAGCTAAAGTAAATGCAGGTTTCTTGTTTCTTTTCCATACACTTTGCTGCCATTGAAAGATTTTGCAAGAGGTCTTCATGGTGATGTAATCTTAACATGGTGGCTGTGGACTACTATAGTACTTTTTAAACTGGGCCAGCCTGCTTCTATTGTCTGTAGGTTCAGCCCAAACCAGCAAGTATTTTGCAGGAGAGGCTAAAATTATCCAGAAGACAATAGCTTAGATAACTAAATAGGAAAATGCCCACTTCACAAACTCAACTTATGAAGTAGTAAGCCCTTATATTTACATAGCATTTTTATTTTACAGAATATGTTCACAGCCAATCTATGAAGTTATTAATACTTTTACTATTTTATACACTGAAACGCAGACATTAGGTAATTTATTTATAATCACAGACCAGCAAGTAACCCATCCCTCAAATCAAATATTACATCTTCAAATCCTTTACTCTTTTTACCATGTACATTAATTTATTTACCAAGCAAGCATCTGTTGAGTATATCATGCAACTGTGATGGATACTGAGGATGCTGACCTTGTAGGAGCATACAGTCTAATGAAGGAATCAGGTAAGAAAATCAGACCGGGCTCGGTGGCTCAGCCTATAATCCCGCGCTTTGGGAGTCCGAGGTGAGTGAATTGCCTGACCCTGCGGGTTCGAGACCTGCCCAGGCAACTTGGCAAGACCTCATCTCTACAATAAATCAAAAAAATTAGCCGGGCGTGGTAGCGTGCACCTGTAGTTCCAGCTACTTGGAAGGCTGAAGTGGAAGGATCGCCGGAGCCCAGCAGGTCAAGGCTGCAGTGGCCAGGAGCGTGCCACTGCACTCCAGTCTGGGAAACAGAATGAGACTCCAACTCAAAAAAAAAAAAAAAGAAAATCAAAGATTTTAATAAAGTATGATAACTGCTGTAATAGAATTAAGCACAGGGCATGTTTTAGTTTTGTACATACAGTTAACTAAAATATAAGTATTGTTGCCAGTATTCTAGTAGCTACCTGAGTGTGCATTTTGTGTTTTCCTGTTTTGGAAAATGGACTTGAATTAAAATAGCATGGCAATGTAATACATTTGTTGTTTATTTTGATAGACACAGAAGTCTATACAACGTCTTCTGAAATCCATAAGCTGTCTGACATAGCTTTTGAGTCCCAGTTTTCTAAATGTTTTCTCCTAAATTCAAAATGGTTACATTTATTTTAGGATGACCTAGGTCTTAATTCTGCCTTTGCAATGGAACTAGCTTGGTAGTTATATAGTTAAAGAAATATGTATGGGAAGATAGAATTTGGTTCCAAGGAATGCCAAGACTTTAGAATTACCCATTTTAGTCAGACTTTTATGTTGGAATGTAGGTTATGATAAAGTCAGAAGTAATTGTAATACCACATTGACAGGAGAAAAGAGTAGACCTCTGATTTAAAACATAAATTATTCTTCCTTTTGTGGTCTTCTCTTGCTTAAGTAACTTATTTCTTCTTTTTAAAATATGTGTTTGAACAAGTGAGAAAGTACACCTGTCAAAAGACTAACCAGCTGAGAACCATTGTCAGCATTAATTTTTCTTTAATAAATGACTCTCTGAAGCTATTTAAGTAGTCTGTAATCTAGATACAAAGCTATTGATCTATGATGGATAGTGCTGGATTTGTTTGTAAGCTTTGACTTAAATTGTCTCCTTAATTTCTCTAGGTCAGATCAACAGGATTAGGTGGAAGGGTGGTGGCTATATGGTTTGAATAAAAATGGCTTTAGAAATTGAGCAAAATAATTGTAAAACAGTAATCATTCCACATCTTGGTGAAGTACAGTAGAAGCTAACAAAATGACAGTCATTTAAATGTTAACGTTTTCAGAATGTTCAAATGACATAGATTGGCTAATAGAAAGCATTTTTTTAATAATTGGGTTTTTGCACATAAGCCAATTATTGTGAAATAATGTCATGTAACCATATGTGTAAGCATCTCAGGCTTTTGTAATATGTGGGCATTCACTCTCCCAAGATTGCTTGGCTAACATAGTGTTGACTTCTTACACTTTTAACAGTTGGTTAAGAATAATATGAACTAGCCGGTTTGGTGGCTCAGCCTGTAATCCCGTGCTTTGGGAGGCTGAGGTGAGTGGATTGCCTGAGCCTGCAGGTTTGAGACCCGCCTGGGCAACTTGGCGAGACCTCATCTCTACAATAAATCAAAAAATTAGCCGGGCATGGTAGCGCGCGCCTGTAGTTCCAGCTACTTGGAAGGCTGAGACGGAAGGATCACCGGAGCCCAGCAGGTTGAGGCTGCGGTGGCCGGGAGCGGCCACTGCACTCCAGTCTGGGCGACAGAGTGAGACTCCGACTCAAAAAAAAAAAAAAAAAATTTAATAATAATAATATGAACTATAAAATAGAAAACTATTATACTATACTATACTATACTATATATACTTGATTTGGTAACAGCAAAATATTCACAATTTGAATGAAATAGGGATCTCTTCACATGGACTTTTTTGGAAAAAAGTATAAATACTGTATTTCATTGAATAAATTAAATTCAAAAGCAGGCCATTATTTGCAGCTATCTGTTCAAATGACTAGGTTTGATGTATAGTACAGACAAGTATAGTTTTCTTATTCCTAGCTATACTGTAAAATAAGTTGTAAAGGCAAAAAATTCTACTAATATAGCTCTTCCACATACTTTCCTGGGAAGTTTTGAACAACAAAACCTAACTTGAAAATTATGAATTGAGATTTTTCTGAATTTTAAAACCAGTAATAATACTCTTGGTTTTATTTTATAGTTAATAAAAATTTAGATGAATGAAGCTTCTTTCTTCCCCTTTTTGAACAAGTCGAGACCATGTTTTCTGTTAGTAGTTAGAAGTTGTTTCTTCATTTGAATCAATGAACATGCGTTAAGCCTTTGTTAAAAGTTGCTAAGGAGTAGCCAAACCAGTGTCAGAATATATTTCTTCTTCCTGCTTATATCACTAGGAATACATTGCCCAAATTGCCCAAAAGGTGTATTGCAGGAAGCAAAAGAAAAATCAAATAATATTGGAAAGTGCACATGAAAATAATGAGTCTAAATAAGCAACGGTTTTCTTAACGTTAAAAAAATAGTCTTACCATCTGAAATGCCTATTTGTTTATGGAACAAAGAGCCAGGGTCTCTCTCTTTGTAAATCTCATCTGTAGATAGTGTTTGGAGAGTGAGCAAGTGAGCCAGAGACTCTAAATCTAAACTTTGGCTGCAGACCCCTCTGGCTGCTCCTTTGCTGGTCAGGGCCCAGGTAAACCTTTTTTGTATACTTTGTATTACTGAATACATTTCTTACGAGAAGAATAGATACATGGAGATAATAAAATTAGTATTTCAAATTCCCATATCTATTATGCCATGATTGTACCAAAATGATTACGGCAAATTGAGAATGAGAGTATGACTGAATCTGTATGTCCCTTTTGGTTTGTGATTAACCTGAGTGACACTTGATTACTGAATATTTTTGTAGAGATTTAGAGTATCTTATACATGCCTGGCATAAATAGAATTTAGAGGCAGAATGTTTTCATTTGGTTTGGGGATTTTCTCTGATTTTGCTATCTACTTAGATATTTTAAGAAATGTATCCTTTTGCTTCTATCTCCTTACCCCTAAACAATTCAGGTGTAGGAGCTGCTCGGTCTGGGAACCTCACATTTATGGTAGGAGGAGTTGAAGATGAATTTGCTGCGGCCCAAGAGTTGCTGGGGTGCATGGGCTCCAATGTGGTGTATTGTGGAGCTGTTGGGACTGGGCAGGTAACATTTCACATTAATGATCTTGACTTGATGATATAAAACTAGCTAATGTTCCATTTTATTTTCTTATCACATTCTTATTCCTCTCTACTCTGTTTAATCTATGAATTCTTTGCTCAGATTTTAAAAAATCTCTTTGGAATAAATTAGTTTTCTGTCATTTCTGGTGGGCTTAAGCAGACATCAGTAAGCCAATTTACTTATTTTAAAAAGATATCAAAAGTTTCATTATTAGGATCTTGACATGTTATCCCAGTGAGTACTAAATAATCATTACAATGGCTTCTATTTGAAATGAGTGTTGTATGAGTTGCTAATATCCTTCATCTAATTTTGTAATTACAGTTGACCCTTGAACAACACTGGTTTGAACTGTGTGGGTCCACTTATACACAGATTTTTTTTCAATAAATACATTGAAACTTCTTTTTTTGAGATTTGCGACAATTTGAAAAAACTCACATGGCCTAGAAATATTGAAATAATTAAGAAAAAGATACTAGTCTACAAATATACACATCTATTATAAAAAGTTAAAATGTATTGGAACTTAAAAGCACAGCATACATGGTGCCATTCACAGTCAAGAGAAATGTAAACAAATGTAAAGCTGTCATATTAAATCATAACTGCATAAAATTAACTTTAGTACATACTGTACTACTATAATAATTTCGTGACCACTCCTGTTGCTGTTGCAGTGAGCTCAAGTATTGCAAAGATCTGCTCAAAATGTTGTGTGACACTAATAGCCTTTGTGTGAGTGGTTCATCTCTTCAGTAAATTGCGTATCACACTAAAAAGTGATCTCATAGTTCTCGCTTATTTTTCATCATGTTTAGTGCAATACTGTAAAGCTTGAAAACCATGAGACTCATACGAAATATTACTAGTGATGCCAGAAGTACTCCCAAGAAGCAGAGAAAAGTCATGACATTACAAGAAAACGTTAATTGCTTGATATATACCATAGATTTAGGTCTGCAGCAGCAGACCCACCATTTCAAGATAAATGAATCCAGCATAAGGACCATATTGAAAAAGAAAAGACTATTCATGAAGCTGTCACTGCAGCTATTCTAGCAGGTACAAAAACCTTGCACTTTTTGTGAAATACCTCTTTATCTTGTATTGAAAATGCAGCTTTTATGTGGGTGCAGGATTGCTATAAGAGAAGCATAACGATAATATGATTCAAGAAAAAGTGAAGTCATTATATGACAACTCAAAGCAAAAGGAAAGTAAACCTTTAAGTCTGGAGAATTTAATACCAGCAAAGGATGGTTTGATAATTAAAAGAAGAGGTTTTGCTTAAAAACTGTCAAGATAACAGAAGAAGTAGCTTCTGCTAACCAAGAGGCAGCAGATAAGTTCCCAGGTGCTATTAAGAAAATCATTGAGGAGAATAGGTAAAATTACCTGAACAAGTTTTTAATGCAGATGAAAGTACCCTATTCTGGACAATATGTATGTGTGTGTGTGTATATATATATATATATATATATATATATATATCCTCCAAAGGACATTTACTAGTAATGAAGAGAACAACAAAATTTAAAGCAGGAAGGGATAGGCTAACTCTACTGCTTGTGCAAATGCAATTGGATTTATGATCAAGACTATCCTTATCCATAAAGTTTCTAACCCCTGTGCTTTGAAGGGAGAAGATAAAACACCAGCTGCCAGTCTTATGGTTGTACAATAAGAAGGCCTGGACAATGAGAACCCTTTTTTTTTTTTATTGGTTCCATCAATGGCTTTGTCCCTGAAGTCGGGAAATACCTTGCCAGTAAGGACTGCCTTGTAAAGTTCTTTTGATGCTGGGTAATGCCCTTGGCCACCCAGAATCACGAGTTCAACCCTGAATGCGTTGAAGTGGTCTACTTGTCCTTAAACACAGAATTTCTTTCTTTCTTTTTTTGGAGTTAGAGTGTCACTGTTACCCAGCTGGAGTGCAGTGGCATGCTCACAGCCACCGCAGCCTTGACCTGTTGGGCTCAGGCAATCTTTCCACCTCACCTTCCAGGTAGCTGGAACCACAGGTGCTTGCCACCATGCCCAGCTAGTTTTTTGATTTATTGTAGAGATGAGGTCTTGCCAAGTTGCCCAGGCTAGTCTTGAACCCCCGGGCTTAGGTAATCCTCTCGCCTCCACCTCTCAAAGTGCTGGGATTACAGGCATGAGCCACCAGCGCCCAGCTAGAAACACAGAGTTTCTAATTCAGACTTTATATCAGGGAGTCATAAGGACCACTAAGGTTCATTATACATGATATTCTTTGAAAAGGATTGTTAATGTTATGGAAGAAAACCCTGACAGAGAAGACATCATGAAAATTTGGAAAGATTATACCATTGAAGATGCCATCGTTATTATAGAAAATATTATGCAAGCTGTAAAGCTCCAGGTAATAAATTCCTGCTAGCAAAAACTATCCAGATGTTGTGCATGACTTCACAGGATTTACAATAGAGCTAATCAAGGAAATCACCAAAGAGATTGTGGATATGGCAGAAGAGGTGGGGAACATGAAGGGTTTAAAGATCTGGATCTTGGAGAAATTCAAGAGTAAATAGACACCACACCAGAGGAATAACAAAAGATGACTTGATAGAAATTTGTGCTTCTGAATCAGTGCCAGATGATGAAGAACACATAGAAGAAACAGTGTCAGAAAGCAAATTGACATTAGACAGTTTGGTACAAGAGCTCCAATTACTTGAGACTGCTCTTGACTTCTTTTATGACATGGACCCTTCTGTGATATTGGCACTGAAACTAAAGCAAATGGTGGAAGAAGGATTGGTATAAGTATTTTTAGAGAAATGAACAAGCAATAAATTGAGTCAGATCACAGTATATGTATGTATTTTTTGAGTTGGAGTCTCACTCTGTTGCCCAGGCTGAAGTGCAGTGGCACACTCATGGCCACCGCAACCTTGACCTGCTAAGCAAAGGTGATCCTTCTGCCTCAGCCTTCCAAGTAGCTGGAACTACAGACACACGCCACCATGCCTGGCTAATTTTTTGATTTATTGTAGAGATG
Organism: Tarsius wallacei; assembly: GCA_963574415.1. Lineage (NCBI taxonomy): Eukaryota > Metazoa > Chordata > Mammalia > Primates > Tarsiidae > Tarsius > Tarsius wallacei. The sequence goes on along the minus strand of CAUYQG010043730.1, from coordinate 2,048 downwards.
AGGTCTCGCCAAGTTGCCCAGGCTGGTCTCACACCCATGAACTCAGGCAGTTCTCTCACCTCAGCCTTCCAAAGTGCAGGGATTATAGGTGTGAGCCACCGCCCCCAGCCTCACGATATATTTTAAAAGTTACACTAAGTGTGCCTGCCTCCCCTTCTACCCTCTCCACCTTTTCTGCCTCTGCCACTCTTGAGCCAACAAGACCAACCTCTCCTCCTCCTGTGTCTACTCAACTTGAAGATGAGACGAAGTCCTTTATGATGATTCAGTTCCATTTTATGAATAGTAAATATATTTTCTCTTTCTTATTTTTTCTTAGTCACTTTTTCTTAGAGTTCTCTAGCTTACTTTATTGTAAAATACAGCATCTAACCCTTATATGAAATGTGTTTCAATTAGCTGTTTATGTTATCAGTAAGGCTTCTGGCCAACAGTGAACTGTCATAATTAACTATTAGTAATTAAGTTTTTGGAGAGTCAGAAGTTTTCGATTGCGCAGGGGGTTGGCACCTCAACCTCATCATCGTTCAAGGGTCAACTGTACTTGTCATAGCTCTATTTGTAGTATAATCTGGTTGAAATAACCTATGAACTTTAATTTTTTTCTTGAAAAGCAAATAATTTTCCTGTAGAAATATGAGGTTATTGACAGCTCTGAAATCAAACTGGTTTTCTCCTTCTCACTCCGAATACACACTCATACTCACTCTCCCTCTTGATGCTTTTATCCTAGTCACTGAGACCCTCTTTATCTCACTCAAGATTTGGTATTATCTTAGATATATTTATTGTCTCCATACTCTTGTCCAGTCAATCTTCAAGGCCTATTGATTTTTGCTACAGTAACTCATTGTTAACCATGATGTCCACATGTCCATTCCACACATTCTAGTCCTTTCTTTCATAATCTCACACTTGGTTTACTACCCAGTGGCCTCATAGGTCTCTGAATGCCAAATTTCCCACTCTGCCCAACACTAGAACCCAAATCAACTCCATCATGATGCTTGTATCATCATAGTACTTCCCTGATCTGGAATTTTGAATAGATCTTTGTTTTCTACCATGTCAAATTCTAATTCTTTACCCTAGCTTTCATAGCTGACTAGCTCTTGACTCAGTCTTAACTTATCAGATTTCTCATCATTTCTTAAAACATATGCACATGAGTCAGTTTTCCTATGTTGCTAGGAACTACTCATGCCCTTACATAGTTAATCCCTCTTACATTATATTTACCTCTTCCCTAATCTCCTTCTTTCTCTTTCTTGCATATTTAAATCCTGCCTTGGCCTCCTAAGATGTGGTTTCAGGTTCCACCTCCTCTCTTCAGTGGTCTCGTTTCTCTGAAATCCTCCTGCTGTCTCTATCTTATAGCCTCTACCATACAGTTTGCCACTCATTTATTTGTGTTGCCTTTTCATGTAATGTATTACTTGCATTTCCTAATTAGATTGTACGTTCCATCCCTTAAAGAGCAATCATGCTGAGCCCCTAGTAGGAGCTTGGTTACCATTTCACCATTGTGGGGATATTACCTAGTAGAAGAGGCCCCCGAGTCTGCTCTAGGATAGCATATTAGGTTCAGAACAAGGCTTACTATACCATGTTCCCTTCCCCACTCAAAAGAATCAACAGTTGAGTGCTATTTATTTTAGGAAGATGCCTATGGAATTGGGTGAGGAAAGCCTTTCTGTGAATCATAGCTTGAAAATAAAGATATTTAATGTATATTTAATTTATTTTCAGGCTGCAAAGATCTGCAACAACATGCTGTTAGCTATTAGTATGATTGGAACCGCTGAAGCTATGAATCTTGGAATCAGGTTTGTTGAGTAGTACATTTTCATATGTTAACATTTTTATGGGATTTTCTATTTGATTTTCTGATGTTAAAAAAAGTAATGTTAGCCGGGCTCGGTGGCTCAGCCTGTAATCCCGCGCCTTGGGAGGCTGAGGTGAGTGGATTGCCTGAGCCCGCGGGTTCGAGACCCGCCTGGGCAGGCGAAACCTCATCTCTACAATAAATCAAAAAAATTAGCCGGGCG
>CAUYQG010043729.1:0-13428 GCA_963574415.1 Tarsius wallacei | reverse complement strand
TTTGAGAAGGTTGCGTCATGAGTTGTGGAAGAAACGTCCCAAGTTGTGGCAAACAGGTGATTGGTTCTTCCACCATGACATTGCATTTGCCCACACTGCACCGAGTGTTTAGCAGTTTTTGACCAAAAATGGCATGGCCCTCATGCCTTACCCTCCCTATTCACCTGATCTTACCCCAAGCAACCTTTTTTTGTTTCCCTGGATGTAAAAAAAGTCCTTAAATGGAGAAGTTTTGCTGATATGGAAGAGGTGAAACAACAACAACAAAACAGAAGCACTAACAAGCATCAAAGTGGATGAGTTCAAAAACTGTTTTGAGCAGTGGAAAAAGCATCTTGATGGGTATATTGCATCAGACAGAGAGTACTCTGAAGCTGACTGAAGTTTAAACATGTAAGAATAAATACAGCCCAGGCACGTTGGCTCGGCCTGTAATCCCAGCACTTTGGGAGGCCAAGGTGAGAGGATTGCCTGAGCCCGGGGGTTCGAGACCAGCCTGGGCAGTTTGGTGAGACCTCGTTTCTACAATAAATCACAAAAACTAGCCGGGCATGGTGGCGTGTGTCTGTAGTTCCAGCTACTTGGAAGGTTGAGGTGGAAGGATCGTTTAAGCCCAGCAGGTCGAGGCTATGGTGGCTGTGAACTTGCCACTGCACTCCAGCCTGGGCGACAAGAGTGAGACTCCAACTAAAAAAAAAAATGGTAAACACACATTTTTTAAATAAATAAGTTATGGATTTTTGGGGGTTCCCTCTCACATACCAGCATGGGTACAAAGGGGCTGGGCACTCCTTAGCCTCTCTCGCTCTCAGCAAGCTTACCTAACCATCCTTGTTCTGGTTTGATACAAAGAAAAGAATGGTAGTGCCTAGGCAGGACATTGTTGCGCATCAGTGGGAGTGTGCGAGGGGCAAAATGAAGTGACAGAATTTTCTACTGATCTACTTCTCATATCACACAATCCATTTGTATTCTCTTATGTCTTTTTATGTGACTGTCTGCATAGAGGAACACAGTTGGAGGAGACTCAAAGCCAGGTCTATCTGCAGTGGTGGCTGTGGTAGCTGTGGTGGCTCTGGATTGGTGGAAGACCATCACCTTCAAGTCTGCACTTGGAAGCTATCATCCTTCCCCAGCCTGACCATTGCCTCTGTCCTCTGTGTCATTGACAGAGGCTATGTGTTTGGAGAGAGTATTGTGTGACTGCTGAACTGGCAATTGACTCTGACTCTTGCTACCTAGTTTATCCACAACTCAGTGAAAGAGTGTTAAAACGTTGACCTAGGACACGTTGAGAACCAAGGTCAGGACTGGACAGGGCTGTCTAACTAGACTTCAGCCATGACTGGAACTAAGAATAAGACGAGAGCCCAAGCCAAAGCTGAAAAGAGAGTTGTTGTACAGGTTAAGGCTGGAACAGAGAGAGAGGCTGCTGGCGTAGTCAGACCTGCTGCCAAGACCTGGTCCAAAGCAAAAGCCAAGGCAGGGTCTAAGAGAGATGCAGCGGCAGAGGCAAAGGCAGTGTCTAAGAACAAGGTAGTTGCTAAGATGAAGGAAGGAGCTCTGTCAGAGACTAAGTCTCTGGGCAAAGCTATGGGAGATTTTAGTCCCAAGGCTGAGAATAGGGCCACCAGTTCCACATGTAAAGATGAGACTGGTATTGATGCCTGGTACTGGCCTGGAGAAGAGGCCAGTATCAATTCCTGGTTCTGTAATGGGGAAGAGGTCAGTAAACATTCCAGTGCCAGTGCTAAGAATGAAGATAAAGCTGAAATTGGTGCTGAGAAGTTGGAGCCTGCACCTGGGACCAGTTGGAAGCCTAGGTCAGGGGCTGAGGAGGAGGAGGAAGAGAATGTTATTGGGAGCTGGTTTTGGGAAGGAGATGATACTAGTTTTGACCCTAATCCTAAACCTGTGAGCAGGATAGTTAAGCCTCAGCCTGTGAATGAAATTAATGAAAAAGATAGGCCCAAAGACTGGTCTGAAGTAACTATCTGGCCCAAAGCCCCTGCGGTAACTCCAGCAGTGTTAGGATTTAGATCCCAGGCCTCGACTGAAGCAAGCCCTCCTTCATATATTGTTCTTGCCTCCGCTGACGAAAATACCCATTCTTTGCCTGTGGCAACAGCCTGCCGTTCTAGGCGCACACACTCATGCTCACAGACTGTCTCTGAGCACCCGTTTAGTTCTGATCCTTGCATCCAGACCATAGGTGAAATTAGACACCAAATCAAGATCAGGGAGGTAAATGGGATTAAGCCATTTGCTTGTCCTTGCAAAACGGAAAGGTGCATAGATTCTGAAGAATTTGAAAAACTTGTTAGCATACTTAAGTCAACTACTGATCCTCTGATTCATAAAGTAGCACAGATTGCAATGGGTATCCATAATGTTTATCCATTTGCCCAAGAATTTATCAATGAAGTAGGTATAGTGACACTTATTGAAAGCTTGCTCAGTTTTCCTTCCCACAAAATGGAAAAAAAGGCTGTAATTACTCTGAATCCTTCTGGGAATGAAAGACAACGCAAGCTTGAATTACATGTTGAGCATATGTGTAAGGAAGCAATGTCTTTTCCCTTGAACTCACCTGGACAGCAATCTGGATTAAAGATACTAGAGCAACTGACTACTGATTCTGTCCATCACCATGTTGTTGCCAGTTACTTTTCAGAATTTTTCCATTTGCTGTCCGAGGGAAATCATAAAACCAGAAATCTTGTCTTGAAAGTACTTTTGAATATGTCTGAAAATCCAACTGCAGCCAGAGACATGATCAATATGAAGGCATTGGCAGCATTAAAACTCATCTTTAACCAGCAAGAGGCAAAAGCAAATCTTGTTAGTGCTGTAGCCATATTTATTAACATAAAGGAGCATATCAGAAAGGGCTCAATTGTAGATGTTGATCACGTGAGTTATAGTACACTCATGACCATTTTCGAGGAAGTTAAGGGGATTATTGAAACCATGTAAAATGAGCCAGAGATAGACGACAACACTATAAACCATCTTCAAACTCTAGCAGTCTGTACTACCCCAAACAGCCTTGTATTGTGTTTTGGTTGTTATGATGTGCACATTATATATAGCAAGATATTACCTGTGACAGGCTCTAGGTTTGAGCTAGACCATTTTGGGGGTGTCAGATAAATTCTTGAGCTGAAAACATTTGTTGGTTTTTATCTTGTTTGGATTGACAGATTTTTATCATTTTACTTTAGAAGATGGTGAACCAGTTCATCATAAGTAAGATAGCTTATTCATTAGTGTCCACTTAATTCCATTTGTGGCTTCAAATTAAAAAAAGAAAATATCCTTGAGTTTGTAATCTAGTTACAGAAGTAATATGCACAAAGATAATAGTACCTAGAGTGTGTGTGCACATATACCCATTACCAAACGTGCCCTCTCAATGTGTAAAGGAGGCAGAGATTGCTATATGCTGTTTAATATAAGAAGTTACTATTTTTCCTGGTATTCTACCTGCCTCAGACATTTATTCTACAACACAGAAATGACCCAGAATCTCAGACGATAATAACGTAATGTTTATTTTTTATTTTAATACTAAATTTATGACTCTTAAATTGTTAGGCTTTTTCATTTATGTCAAAGCCATCTCACAGAAGAGAAGGAAGAAAACATTTTGTAAGTGCCAACCCTATGAAGGACACTGCTGGTACTTTTTTTTTTTTGAGAAAGCAGGATTTATTGAGAAGACAGAAAAGCTCCCACAGTGAGGGGGGACCTGAGGGGGTTGCCCTGGTACTACATTTTACAAGGTTATTTTTCCTTCTCTTCACAGTGATGCTGTGAGCTAGGTACTTGTATTTGTATTAGAACTCATTATTCTGAGTACCCTCCAATGAGAGGTTAAATACTTCTTCCTAGATTCCCACAACAGGCAGGTGGCATAGCTGTTTTGTCTGAAACCAGGACCCATCTCACCACCCTACCTTACTGTCTTCCTTTACTCTTTTAGGTGGTGGCCTTCAAAGGTCAGAGACTGGTTTTAATGGTTTAATTTTGCAGTGGATGATGTCTCTGCCACGTGTTGCAGTTCTTAACTTCCTCCCTCGTGCCCATTAGCCATTTGGCTATACCTGACTGGAAATCAGGAGAAAAGTCTGAGATGAATGTATGGATTTTATCTGGCAGTGTCTGGGAAATAGAAAATGCCCCAAATATGTTCAGAGAATAAGATGTAGATTTGGAGTCATCAACAAGTGAAATTTGTTATGTGTTCTTCCTAACCTTTTCTATTTGCACTTACTTTTTTTTTTTTTTTTGAGTCGGAGTCTTACTCTGCTGCCCAGGCTGCATTGCAGTGGCACATTTACGGCCACCGCAGCCTCGACCTGCTGGGCTCAGGCAATCCTCGTAATTCCAAGTAGCTGGAAGTACAGGTATGTGCCACCACGCTCAGCTAATTTTTTGATTTATTGTAGAGACAAGGTCTCACCAAGTTGCCCAGGCTGGCCTTGAAACCCTGGGCTCAGGCAGTCCTCTCACCTTCACCTCCCAAAGTGCTGGGCTTACAGGTGTGAGCCACCATGCCTGGCTACTTTTTTTTTTCAAAGAGCTGAAGTCATTCTGTACATTGTTTTATACCCTGCATTTAAAAAGGTAATTTCTCACCACCTCCTTGCAAAGTCATACCTTAAATTTATTTTACCATTTGCGATTTATTTTCCTGTGTGTCATCTGAAAGATCAGAGGGCTTTATCTTTTACTAGTAGGTAATTCTGGGCATTTCTGCATTTGTACCAACTAAAACTTTACAGAATAAACTTAACTGGAAAAAATTAGACCCCAAATTGCAACTTCAGCCACATAAACAATAAAGCTAGGAGAGAGGCTGCTATCTCAACTCACAAGATAGTGATTCCTGGAAGTCTGTATGATCCAGAAAGCATTCCCAGAACTTTTGGGCTATGGCTGAGCTCTCTAAGACTCATGGTAGAAATGACAGCCTGTGGTTTGAGCTGAGGAGAAAGTCTTTAAGTATAAAAAAACAGTTATGTGCTTTGAGATTTCCAGACAGCTAAGAAACTAAAATAATATCATGCCATAAATATGTTTGTAATTTGCTTCCCCCCACTAACTGTATATTATGAATATCTTTTCATATCAATAAATATGCTTCTACAACATATTTTTTAATCACTTAATGTTTTTCTTAATGCAAATAGAACATAGTGTTGTAATCTTTCATTGCATGTTCTCTTAATATACAATATGTACAAATTTATTCTTTTGCAAAAATAGGAGTACAGTACTCTGAGAATTTCCTATTCCTCTTAACAATTATATTTCCAATTTAGTATGATATATATACTGTATGAACTACGTGTATATCTATACATAAATATATAGACATAGATACTGCCACATTTTATTTAATAGTTTTATTGAGACATCATTGAGATACATTAAACTGCATATTGAAAGTATATATTTGATACATTTTGAAATGTATGTACACACAATGCCATAACCACAATCAAAATAGTAAACGTATCAATCATTATGCTCCTTTTTTTTTTTTGAGTTGGAGTCTCACTCTGTTGCCCAGACTGGAGTGCAGTGACACACTCATGGCCACCCCACTGTTGACTTGTTGGGTTCCTGTGATCCTTCCATCTCAACTTTCCAAGTAGCCAGAACTACAGGCGCAAGCTACCATGCCTGGGTAATTTTTTATTTATTGTAGAGACGAGGTCTTGCCAAGTTGCCTGGGCTGGTCTTGAACCTGTGGGCTCAGGCAATCCACTTGCCTTGGCCTCCTAAAGTTCTGGGATTATAGGCTGAGCTACCAAGTCCTGTTGGGAGCCGGCCACGGAGGTCTTGTTGGGAGTCAGCCACGGAGGTCTATCAAAGTCTGGCCATTATGCTCCTTTTATCTCATCCTGTGCCCCTACCCCAAGGCAACCGCTGATCTGCTTTCTGACATCATAGAATTGCTTTCATTTTCTGTAATTGAATAGAGATGAAAGAAATGGAATTGTACAGATTGTTCTCTTTGGGGATGGTTCTGGCTTATCTGACTCAGCATAATTATTTGAGATTCATTTGTGTCTTGTGTCTCAACAGTTTATTGCTTTTTATTGCCAATTAGTATTCTATATGGCTTTACCACGGTTTGTTTATCCATTTATCTGTTGATGGGCATTTGGATTGTTCATATTTTGGCTATTCCAAGTAAATCGGCTATGAGCGTTTGTGTGCAAGTGTTTTTATGGACATATACTTTCATTTCTCTTGAAGTGGAGTGGCTGGATTTTATGGTAGGTATATATTTAACTTTTATATTTTCCAAAGTAGTTGAACCATTTTACATTCTTACAGCAGTGTATGAGAGTTTTGATTCTTCTAAGTCCTTTCTGACACTTGCTGTGGTCCTTTTTAATTTTATCCATATCTCCTTATAGTTCTAATTTGCATTTCCCTAATGACTAATGATGTTGAACATCTTTTCATGTGCATGTTTGCCCTCCATAAATCTTCAGTGAAGTATGTGTACATCTTATCCCAATTAAAGAAAATTTGGGGTTTTTTTTTTACTGTGAATATACGTTATTTAGTCATTTTTATTTACAAAAATATGGAACATTCACAAATTTGTGTGTCATCCTTGTGCAGGGGCCATGCTCATCTTCTCTGTATTGTTCCAATTTTAGTATACGTGCTGCCGAAGCAAGCACAGGTTGTTGATTTTTATTGGTTTTTTTTTTTACATGTATTGAATACAAGTCCATTATCAGATATATGTTTTGCAAGTACTTTCTACCAGTCTGTGGATTGTTTTTATTATCTTAAAAATGTCTTCTGAAAGAGCAGAAAACTGTTAATTTTGATGAAGAACAGTTCTTTTACAGGTTGGGCTTTGCCTAACCAAGATCACAAAGATTTTATCCTATGTTTTCTTCTAAAACGTGATAGTTTTAAGTTTTTCATTTAGGTCTGTGATCCATTTTGAGTTAATTTTGTATATGGTCCAAGTTATAGGTCAAAATTCATGTCTTGGCTTAGCAATATCTAGTTGTTCCAGCACCATTTGCTGAAAAAAACTCCTTTCTCCACTAAGCTACCATTGCATTTTGTCAAAAATCAGTTGTCCCTGTATGTATGGGTCTATTTCTGGACTCTATTCTGTATCACTGTTCTATTTATCTTGATTCCAATGCCATTCTGTCTTGATTACTGCGACTTTATAATATCTTGAAAATAAGGCAGTGCAACTCCTCTAGCTTTATTGTTTTTTCAATTTATTTTGGTTGGTACTCTTGTATTTCTACACAAGTTTAGAGTCAACTTGTCAATTTCTACAAAACACTAGCTGATATTTTGATTAGCTTTGAATCAGTAGATTAATTTGGGGGGAACTGACATCTAACTATTGAATCTTGATACGTGAATAAAATATATCTCTTCATTTATGTAGGTCTCCTTTAATTTCTCTCAGTAGTGTTATTTAGTTTTCATGCAACATGCTTTTTTGCAGCTGCATATATTCTTTTATATGGTTGCAGCACATGTTATTTAATCACTTCCTTGGTGATGAATATTTACAGGATATTTTTTTCTTGTGAGAATTGATGCTGCAGTGAGCATCCATGTTTACATTTTCACACCTCTTTGAATATATATATATATATATATATATATATATATATATATATATAAAATCAATTCCTTGTGGTAAAGCTTCTTGATCACAGATCATAAATGGCAGCACCCTCCAGCCAAAGACCACCAGAAACATGCCTATATTTGAACAAATTAGGTTTATTTTTTGTTGCGGTGAGGGAGAACACAAACCATGGAGAATCATGAGATGCTTCAGTAAAATTTTAGAAATGATTTATTGTGGGATTTGGACTTGTGTTAGGTGATTTGGGGGAGGATTTAAGAAAGTGAGGCTCTGTTGTAGATTGAAAACAGAAAGCATAAATCTGTGATTATTTAAAAAGTAAAGACTGTGCCCAGGAGGAATGCATTCTTTAGATAAAGATCAAATTTGCTGAAACCCAGATCCCTCAAACATGACCGGTATCTGCCCATTGCAATCTCCAACCAGACCCCTGAAGATGATAAGACCATGCTACCCGGTGCCTGGGAACCAGACTCCCTCTCTTCCACAGGGTCTACAAATCGTCCACCCTGGGAAGTGGGAAGCAGACCCTCTCCGTTCCTCCCTTCCCCAGGGTCAGCAAATCATCCATAAGTGGCCAGCAATGAAGTCACACAGTCACATATACTTGATTGCAACATCTCCAGGGGAGAGGATTTAAGTCTGGGGCTTGGGGGCTACGGAGCCACACTCATCTTAGAGTGCTGGCCCTCTTCCTGTCTGTGGAAAGTGATCTTTTTCCTACATAAATCTTTTCTTTCTTCATCTCTTTGTGTTGCAAATCTTTGTGTTACTCAAGTCTCTGGTTACCAGCCCACACCTCTGGCATGCCAGCTCTGGTAATGCTGTGCCCCTTCCGAACCCTCCATCCTTAACACAGAGTGATCTTGATTTTGTCTTGCTATGTCAAGACAAAATATCATAATTTTAGATGTGCTGACTTTCTATTACAGAGTTTAGGCCTTGAACTCTATTACAGACTTAAACTCAGGCAAGAGCGCGGTAAGTTGACTAGCAACTACTGCTTAGGACAGAATGGGGTTATTAATGAGACAGGTACCAACTGCACTGAACAGAACTTCTTTCCAGTTTACAGTTTTTTGAAAATAATATAAATGTATTTCAAGTTCTTCAGATTAAATAGATTGGTCATTATTTTATGAAATAAGCTTCAGAGACCATATAATCATGAGCTGATAAAACTCCTCAGTACAGCAACAGGCAAATTTTGCTTTAAGAGGTTTTAGGGTCCTCAGCTTATCTATCAACACCTACTTTCAGCTGGACAATGTACTGCCCCTGTCAGCAGATCTTCTGAAAGGAGCTCTAGCCAACTCTCTTCTGAAAGGTGCTCTAGCCACCTCTCTCCTGAAATTTCCATGTCCCTCTTAATGGTCATTGCCAAGATTTCTCTGAAGGGGAGAGCTCCAGAAACTTGCAAAATGGAATAGCTGTTGGTTGTGTATGTTGAACACCTCATTTGCCAAATAAAACTTGGCTGTTTTCAGGCTGTGGCACCTAAAAGGTGGGTAGAATTTTTTTTTCTCCAGAAGTTGTTAATATTCCATTTGGGAGAGGGAGACTGGCAACTCCCCATAGCCCAGTTATGTCCTTTGTAGAAAGCTCTAGAATACATTAGAAATGGACAGAATGCTGAATGTGTTAGCAATGGATGGAGAGAAGAGTGATGCAGACAGCAATAATGTTTATCCAGGTGCTCTGCTTTGAACTCGGAATGAGTGCTATTCCCTCTCCTCATTGATAATAGAATGTTTTTTGAAATATGAAATTGCATTGGAAAGAGCATGCTCCACTAGGGCCATGCTTTCTTATGTAGCTTTTATGTATACTGTGCTATTGTAGATTAAGGATACAAAGCATTAATCTTTTTTTTTTTTTTTTTTTGGAGTTGGATCCCACTCTGTCACCCAGGCTGGAGTGCAGTGGTACGCTAATGGCCACCGCAGCCTCAACCTGCTGAGCTCAGGCGATCCTTCCGCCTCAGCCTTCCAAGTAGCTGGAACTACAAGCATGTGCTACCACGTCCGGCTTATTTTTTGATTTATTGTAGAGACGAGGTCTCATCAAGTTGCCCAGGCTGCTCTCGAACCCCTGAGCTCAGGCAATCCTCTCACCTCAGCCTCCCAAAGTGCTGGGGTTACAGGCTTGAGCCACCATGCCCGACCAGCATTAATCTTTTATCTGGAGTCTACAAAATGAGACAATGTGATTTGAGTTTAATTACACTCTTTTTAACAAACATCAGAAGGTAAATGCATATGAATGCTGTCTTTTACAATGGCCCTCTGGAAAGCCATATGCTTATGCTATAATTATTCAAAACATTGAAACTGCCTTCAGAGCCAGTTTTTAAATTATTTTAAAATTATGATTGACACAATAATTGTACATATTTAGCAGGACAATGGGATGTTTCAGTGAGTGTATACATTGTATAGTGATCAAACCAGAGTAATTATCATATCCAACACTTTGAACTGCCTTCAGAACCAGTTAGTGAGTTACATAAGGACACCAGGACCATTACTTTATAGTCATGGCTATATACTGAATATTTTTGTCCTCAGGATTAGTGCTTTCAACCTTTATCGTGTCATGACACAGAAGATGAGAATATTTTTCTTTTTTCTTTTTTTGAGTTGGAGTCTCATTCTTGTCACCCAGGCTGGAGTGCAGTAGCACGCTCATGGCCACCAACCGCAACCTTGCCCTGCTGGGCTCAGGAGATCCTTCCGCCTCAGCCTTCCAAATAGCTGGAACTACAGATGCACACCACCATGCCTGGCTAGTTATTGTGATTTATTGTAGAGACAAGGTCTCATCAAGTTACCCAGGCTGGTCTAGAACCCCTGGGCTCAGGCAATCCTCTCGCCTTGGCCTACCAAAGTGCTGGGATTACAGGCTGAGCCACGGTGCCCAGCCAAGAATATTTTTATAAGTTAAACAGACACATCTGTTCTCCCTTAAAGGCATTGACCCCAGAGACCCCAGCTGCTCCTTTCCCCACTGCAACTACTCTGAGCACTGAGGGAAGCAGTGTCTCAGGCACACCCACAACCACTTCCAGCATGTAAGTGGAACACTTTACCCCAGATATCTGTGTTTCGAGTCCTAGAATTCTATAGAAATGCTTCAGAAGGCACTATAGAGAGGTTCAAGGGAAGCTGAGTGGGTTGAACTTGTATGCTCCATACCACCTCAGCCTCAGCTTAGCTCTGGGGTTACATGTAAGGGTGTGTTTGGAAAAAAGGTTCCCCATGTTAAAAATTGTGACCACTTCTATAAATATCCATTCATCCATCTTTAAGAAGAATCTGGCATCTATGGTGGAATTGCCATTCTGCATATTCCTAACACTGACAGTAACAGTGTCTACTAAGTTATTTTTTAGTTGATGGAAATCTATTCCTGTTACCCAAAAGATCCCCCTGTGTTCAGGCTTCACACAATTTACTAAAGGCTCTAGCTAACATTGTATTTATAAATATATATTAAATTATATAATTATATACTATACATACTATATAACTAAAATATATAATCTGATAACTTACATAAATTCTATTTTTCAATAATTAAGCCACTGGGCACTGTGGCTCATGCCTTTAATCCCAGCACTTTGTGAGGCCGAGGTGAGAGGATTGCCTGAGCCCACAGGTTTGAGACCGGCCTGAGCAACTTCACAAGCTCTTATCCCTACAATAAATCAAAAAATTAGCCAGGCATGGTGGCGCATGCCTGTAGTTCCAGCTACTTGGAAGGCTGAGGTGGAAGGATCGCCTGAGCCCAGCAGGTCGAGACTGCAGTGACCATGAGCATGCCACTGCATTCCAGCCTGGGCAACAGAGTGAGACTCCAATTAAAAAAAAAAAAAAGAATTAAGTCATACACACGGCAGGCCAGAATAAATAGAAGTTTTCAATATAAGTCCCAAGTGTATCATTTTTTGTGATTTTGATGCCAGGGTTCTCAACTTTCTTGCCTTATTTTTTGTCTGCCAAAACCATGGCCTTGCACTGTATACATGTTCATTTGTGCAAGGGTTCCTCAAGGAAAAAATTTTAGAAGTAAAATTTTAGATATGATTAAAACATTTTTCATCATCTGTAAAGGTGTAGAATAGTGATTCTCAGCCCTGTTTGCATTAGAATAACCTGGAGAACTTTTAGAAAATACTAATGCACAGGCTCCTGCTGTTAGTGATGCTGATTTAATTGGTCTGGAGAGGAACTTGGACTTTGATAATTTTTTAAAAGTACCCTAGATGATACTAATGTGCAGTCAAATTTGAAAACCACAGTTTCAAAAAATAAGACAACTTCATAAACTACTGGAAGTAAAAGGGAATAATTTGGTATAACTCCTTTTAATGTTCATTTGCCAATATCTATTAAAATATAAATGTTCATACTTTTGAGTAAGAAGTAAATATATATTTATTCTACAGAAAAAATGCATAAAATTGGGCAAAAATATTCTAAAAATATGTTAATAATAGCATTTTTTATATTTCAAAAGCTAGAGCCGGGTGTGATGTTTCACACCCTTAATACCAGCACTTTGGGAGGTGCGGGCAAGAGAATTGCCTGAGCCTAAGGGTTCGAGACCACCCTGGGCAACATGGTGAGACCTCATCTCTACAATAAATCAAAAAATTAGCCAGGTGTGATGATGTCCTCCTGTAGTTCTATCTACCTGAAAGACTTCCTGTAAGTTTTAATAAACCAATGTCTCTCCCTGCTGGACCTCTGGGTGATTTCTTTGGAATAGATAAAGAACCTTATATTCACGGCCTCTCAAATTTGAGTTTGCCATGTTACATTGTTGTGGAAAAACAGAGAGACCGTGACACCGAGGCTAATTCAGGAAGCAGCATTTTATTGGTGCCAGCGCAACTCAGCAAGCTACTGTTCCAAGGCTGAGCAACTCGGAGAAAGAAGAGAAGGGTTTTAGATGTTAGTTTAAGTAAGGGGGGGATCTGGTTGTATGGCTGTACATTTTTTTTGAATTTGCAAGGTTGTAATCAGCAAAAACAAATTTTCAAAGAACAAATTGTTTCCAGGATATACATGACAAGCAGGGGTTATAAACTGATAACTTCACAAAGAGGATGCGGGGGTAAGGTTGTGAATTGATTACTATCTTGCACTTACAGGAAAGTGGCTTGTGGCTGTCTGGTTTTTCTCACGTCCCATGTCTAGCAGGTTTGGAGCTCACAGGTTGATTTTTAAAAAGGAATAATTTTAACTTTTTTTAAACGCCCCTCTCTCACATTCCCCCCTTTGATGTTGGACCCTTCATGGGTTAAAGAGCATCATCTTCAATTTGGTATATTAACATTATGTGGGTCGCAGTTTTTCGTTCAACAACTGTTTCCACAAACTTAGAGATGGAGTTTATAATTATTGGGACTATGCAAGGGAGAATAAGACAGGATCCCAACAATAGGATTACAGATCCAATAATGTACTTAAATCCTCCCAGACCCGAGAACATGTCTTCAAACCAATTGCCAATTTTTATGCCATGCCATTTTTGTACTGGGACATGGGCAAGCTTTCTAATATTGGTGACTATATTAGTTATAGCTTTACTGTTATCATCTGTTTGCAAACAACAGAGTTATTAAATTTACCACATACTCCTCCTTCTGCTAGCAGGTAGTCCAAAGTTAAGTGGTTTTGATAAATGGCTGCATGCATTTGGGCTTGTTCTTGAGCAGCAAGCTCAAAAGCCGTGACTGTTTGATTAGTTATAACTTCTAACCTGAT